>CAIGRF010362426.1:13331-32486 GCA_903798235.1 Fraxinus ornus | reverse complement strand
CCCCAAGTACAGGGGCCTTTTGCCAGGGGTCTTACCGACCCCCTCACTGTAGTGCCGACCCCACCCCAATGTATTAAAAAAAAATTGTGGTCCCCGCCCCATGTGTGACCTGGTACATGCCTGTGAAAAAGAGGCGTATACTTGTAGCTGGTCTCACAAAATTTTTACTACCAACAGGACAATATGAGAACATTAATATTGTCCAAGTAAACTTATGGAACTCAAAATCCCAAACAATGACTTTGATATCAATAGAACTCCACAGCAAGATTGCATAACCCGTAAGAGATGAAGTATAATTCCAAAGAAAGCAAGAACCATTAACACAAACAAGTTGTTTACATAAAAATCACAGGGTATTGATAGTTTAAAATAAGAAAGGGAAAAAAGTACACCTGATTACTAAAAAAAGTATTAAAAAAACAAAAAAGTCATGTTGAGATTTTATGAGAGTGAATTGCTCAAATAGTCACTGAACTTTACGCAATGCTTCCAAGGGGTCACTGAATTTTAAAAATCACCCAAATCATCACTGAACTTTGTAAAAGATTTCCACGAGATCACTGAACTTTAAAAATCATCACATTCATTACTAAACTTTGCAAAATGTTTCTACGGAATCACTAAACTTTGCAATGTTTCATAGGAGATCACTGAATTAGTGACCCATAGGAAACCTTTTACAAAGTTTAAGTGATAAATGAGATGATTTTTAAAGTTCACTAACCTCGTGAAAATCTTTTGCAAAGTTCAATGATTACTTGTGTGATTTTGAAAGTTCAGTGACCTCTTGGAAGCATGACGTAAAGTTCAGTGACTATTTGGACAATTAACTCGATTTTATGATGTTTATTTGTAGATTGGCTGCTTCTTTTTCTTCCTGGACTTTTCAGGTGACGACCATATCTTCCTTCTTGGGCTCCTGCGGTGGCAATAAAATTCCAACTAAATTGGTGAGATAAATTCAATAAATCAATATACAAGGAACATGAAAATGGCTGGTTGATCCGGCTATATTTCCATTATTGCTTTTGATCATTTTAAAAAAATAAAGTGAAAAGTTAAAATTGCCAAGTTAAATATCAAAACCCAATAATACCCTTATCTCATCTTTGTGAAAGTGAAAGTAAAGTGAAAAGTGGAGAGGAAAAAAGAAAAAGCTCACATAATTTCTAATAGTCGGGATCCAGTCAACCTCGTCATCCTCACAGTCCAACCACCACACAACCAGTCGCCGACAACATTATCTTCAACAATGTTAGTTTTTTTTTAGATTATGAGATTGATTTTTCATTTATGACGTTTCAACAATTTGTGGATTTTATGATATTTATAATTATTCTTTATTATTTAGGTAGATTATTGAGTGTAGTAGTGATTTAAGTGGTAAATTTGCTGTAAAATAGCTTCTTCTCGACAGAAATGGCGATTTTTCAACGACAAGAACCTTATTGACGACTAGGGATGGCAATGGGTTAAGCCAACCTAGCTCGACCCTATTGCCCACGAGCATAGCTTGTGCTCACCACGAGCCGAGCTCATGGCTCGTTTAGAACGAGTCGATCATTACTCGAGGTTGAGCCGAGTTTCGGCTCGCGAGCTCTTTTTTTTAATAGATAAAACCTCATTTATTCGGATTTGGAACCGACTACTTAAATTTCGAGTCGGCGAAGTTAAAAATTGTACATGAACAATTTGTTACGTGTACAATTCTTTTTTTTTAAAAAAATAAAAAACAGTATTATAAAGTAATATAGTTAAATTGAATATTACTTACCTGACGATATGCAATTTTACCATATTTATCTTGCAGTTGGAAAACGAGCATTCTGCCAATCATTCACGCACATTAACATTTCCAAAATATCTTATTTCAATCATCTCCTAATCTCGGGCAGAATCCCCTTACTTGCATTAAAAATAGAGTCCGAAACTACAGTGTTAACCGAAGTGTACGTCTTTTTCAATTCAAAAACCACTTACTTTCACCAGAATTTAATTATTTCTTCTGAACTTTTTTTAATTTTATTAATAGGCATATTATAATTAAAATAATCAAGTAATTCAGTAGGCAATGCATTTGGACTTGCGTCTAATGTCTGATTACATGTTATGTCTACTACTAGAGGAACCTATTGCATCATATCTATACGCATTAATGCATTCAAATAAGTTTAATTTTCAGTGTCGTCTTCTTCAATATCAGTGGGAGGAGTAGGTGCAAAGGGTACCCGACTAAAACTTACACATATTCGTTTTGCATATAATTATATATTTTACATAAAAATTGTTATAAATTTCTATAAGTAATAGGTGTATTAAAAGTTAAAACTTTTGAAATTTGATCAATTACATATTTGATACCTGATAAATTGTATCGATGATTCATGATACATGTTAAAGGAAATAACATAGACAAGTCTTCCCAATATTTCATAAACTTTAATTCCATAGAATATATAATTTTACTAAAATTGTGATCATTTTTATATTTATGAAAAGCCCTTACAATTATATAAAAACGTTCAAGCACCATACAATTAGTGAGATAGTATATTCCAGATAAAAAAAATATTTATAGAGTTATAAAAATTGGTCAATTTTTTTTTTTTAATTTTAAAAGCTAATCAATCAGATTTATTCAAAATAGTGTCATTATCGTTTCTAATATACATATTGTTATAAAATTCAGTATATACATATTGTTATAAAATTCAGTTATGAAATGTTCAAATCCTTGCATGACTTTAATAATAAGAGTTTCATCTATACCCTATGTCACTAATAAATATTTTCGTATTCGTCAACCAAAAGTTGGTACAAAATTTCCCAAAAGCTTGTTTTCTACTGAGTGAAATCGTGATGTATATATTAGTACATTCCTAATTCTTTGAATTTATTCTTAATATGTTTCAAACCATCCTACACAATTTATCGATAATTATTTTATTAACACTAATGCTATCAATTGTAAAAGACCGAATTTTACTCTCGCAATGATATTTTCTAGTAATGCTCATAATAACGTTATATATATTGTCAGTGTTGTAGGAGAATTCAATAATTTTAAAAGTAATAATTTTTTTTTATGCGTACAACAAAGTGGGTCTATGTAGTGTGCAGTTGTAGCTATACAACCTCTTTTATTAATCTATTTCCATAAATCCGAAGGTAAAGATATATCACCCATATATTTTTACAAATCGGTAACCGATTGTTTCTTTGTATGAAAGAAATATTCTATTGTATCGGAATGAAAAGTGTTTCTACTTAACCCAACGTACTTCTTCTTATTATAATTTTTTTCTCAATTTAGAATGCTTTTTAATATTCTTGCTTTATTTTTTTATATTTTTTTAATTTATTTTTCCTTTTATATTTTTGGTCATTAATTTGTATTTAATTTAATTTAATTATTATTTTCTTAATTTTTTTAAAAAAAAATCTTAATATTTCCTGTTTATTATAATTTGATTTTTTTTTTCAATTTAAAATGTGTTTTTATATTCTTTCTTTAGTTTTTATATTTTTAATTCTTTCTTTATTTTTTGTCTGTAATTCTTTTTCTCCTTTAATTTATTAAATCATTTATTTTTTTATTTGCGTCGGTGCAAAATGAGTTTATTTCTTGCATACATTAGTCACAATTTGATTCGCTTAATTTTCCGAGATAATGTTTTATTCCATTATTAATCATTTATTTTTTTATTTGCGTCGGTGCAAAATGAGTGTATTTCTTGCATACATTAGTCACAATTTGATTCGCTTAATATTTCGAGATAATGTTTTATTCCATTATATTTTGTTGAATGTTCTAATATTTAAATTTTTACAGGATGAAATATCATCTAGATGCTGAGTTGAGATATATGAAGAAAAATGTACTCCAAAAAGTGATTTTAAAAGTTTTATTATTGTATTGGAGTGGCTCGAAAATCAGCACGAAGATATGCTACACCAGTCCTTCACGTGGCCCATGTATAAGATGAGATAGGTGCAGTACTTTGGGTAGATCATTGATACATTATTATGTCGGCAGCTTAAGCCAGTTGACGGTGATGCCTTCACTTCGAGCTCGGAGGCAAGGTCACTAGTTTATCTATGTTTGAGTTTGCTTTGATGATTGGAATGAAGATTACGAGCGATGAAGCAGCTAACGAAGGTCTCAAAGAAACAATAGACTGTACGACGCGTATTTTTCAGGGACATGGGACGGTATTTCTACCGTAGTTTTTTTTTTTTTTGCGCAATTAGGGAGTGCGACCAGATATTGAACAGATTGAAACTAGGATTAACCTATATCCTTGAGAACTTGATGATGTGTCATCACAAAAAGACTGCGATCAACTTTTTTCATTTGAAAGTTGTTGAGGACATTGTTGCCTTCAATAACTATTCGTGGAGCATGAGATGTTTCGAGGACACCGTAAGCTTCTTCACCAGATCATATTCGAAACCCAAGGGGTCCTTGCATAAGTACGATACTTATGGATTGCATCTGGCAGTGTAGGTAAATATTTAATATAATCAACGTTAAAAAAAATTTTATAGTAAATTTTCTTATAATAATTGTATATGTTGCAAATTTAGGCAATGAGACTGTCCCTCTCTTGGATACCCAGTTTGCGAGGAAAGATGATAGAGAAGACACATTGCCCTCGGATGCATCATTAGCGAGCATCTCAAGTAGACGATTGTCCATCTGGTAGACAGTTATCAGCTCTCCTCAACGACCTCCCTTGTGGGTATTATACATTTGCGATTTATATTGTATATCGTTTCAAAATTTCAACACATGATCATTAATTAGATGAAATGTGAATATGCCATCTTAAAGTCCTAATTGAGTTGACGTCATTGATGGAGGAAGAAGGTCGAGGTTTTGTGTGTGAATTAGTCGTTCCACATCCTCAAGATGACTAGATGTCTGATTCCAACATGGACTGAGATTGTGTATGTGAATTGAATATAATTTGTTGATTATCGTTTTGTATGAGTTAACCTATCTTAATTAAGTTATAATTTTTCATGTTATTTGTGTAGGGATGTAGTCCAGTTGATCGACGACCACCTTTGCCCTGGATATCACCTCTGTCAAGGGGATCACCTCCGCCAATAAGATCTCATTCCCCCTCGTCCTGACACCTCCCCCGTAGATCGGAATACAATCAGGGTCATTATTTCGATAATATGTATGTTCACCTGATTGGATTTATCATAGAGGAGGTGTGTGCGTTACTAAATGAAATAACTCCCTCTTTTTTATTAATGTTCCTTGTTGCAGCACATTGAACTGGCTATGGACCTATTGCCCGATCGAGCTAAAAGATATTTGATACCATTTGACATTCTTGACCGAGTTATATTGAGCACCAAGTTTCGACGTGCCATTATCATTAAGTATCAGTCGCTCCAATGTATGGGTAATGAGTACACGGTGTTTCAATATATGCTTGAGTGGGACATTAGGATGTAGTCAAGTGTCGTGGGAAGGTCATGGGAGGCTTGTACGCATATGTACGTTCCAATGATCGCGAATTATCAGTGTTTTGTCATAGAAATCATCTTTACTGATTCCACTATATATATGTACGACTCCGATCATACCTGTCTGACACAGGGTCACCTCGAGCTTAACCTGGACCCATTGGCTGTGATTATTCATTTGATAGTTAGATGAGCGAAGATGATTGTGTAGGACCGACTAGCTATCGTGCGGGACACGACGTGGCGAGGCAATCGAAATCTTAAGTATTTATAATTTTTTAAATTTGAAAAGTTAGTTTTTAGTTACACGATGCCGAATTAATACATTATTATTTAATTGTAAGGGCGATTGTGACATATTTGCAATAAAGTATATTGATTTTTTGAGTATAGCACATAAGGTTGATGGAATCAACCAATCCTGATACAAAATTGGAAGAATAAGTTAGCATGCGATTTGTATGAATTCAATTGTGATCCATAAATATTGTATATTTAATTGTGAAATAATTATAAATATTGTAAAAAAAATGTAAATATTGTTCATTTATTTGTTTATTTAATTGAGAACTAATTATAAATATTTTTAAAAAAAATGTAAATTGTTCATTTAATGTTTATTTAATTGTAATCCGTAAATTGTTCAATTAATTGTTTATTTAATTGTAAAAAAAATGTATATATTGTTTACGTTTAATAGCGATACGATTACACATCCGTCTAATTGTTATTTATGGGAATCTGACTTGTACAAAATTGCTGAGTATGCCATGTTGCTTTGCACCTGTCGCACTTACGCGGTCAAGAAAACTTTCTGATGGATGGTATTTTAAGGTTCAACTTCGGTGACAACAAACTATTAGGTGGGAGAATGTGGTCGGGAACTTCTCACTCGACTTCATTCAATAGAAGAAATATGGTCTCAGCATACACTGCTCTCCAATAATCAACCATGTAATAAGAAGAGCACAAAGCTCTCGCTGCAAAGCCTCTCCAATATGATTTACTTCTTATTTCAACCATGAACTTATTATATTCTTCAAAACTGTAAGTTTCTGCCACTCTCTCAAACAATGAAATGATATTGTTGCCCCAATACCTAGATTCCAGGTTTCCTCGTACATGATACATGTAATACCCATAAGGTGTCTCGACAAAACTTCAGCGATACCATTTATTATAGATGGTCTCCGATCACAAAGGCAATGTCCTCGACTTCTCCAATTACTCCACCCAACTTTGTGAAAAACTAATGCATCGACAGATCATTCTCACTATCGACTATGTCGAATGCAAGAGGGTAAATTTGGATGTTGGTATCTTGACATATAGCAATAATAGAATTGCATTCATATCTAACTTTTAGAGTTGTACCATTGACTAGAATTAAGGGTCACATCAAATTTTGAAATCTTCGAATGCATTGTCCTAGAACCATGTAAAAACTTAAAACAATTATTGCCCTCCGTCTTAATAAAAAATGTAGAGTCAGGATTAGATGTCCTAATGTTATGGCAATACCTGGTCAATTTAGCACAACTCTCCTTGATCAAGCCCATTAAATCCTCCAATGTGCATTCTTTGGCCTTTCGGGCCTTCGACAGCTCATGACCAATTGATACTCTCGACAGAAGTCGTTAATGATGCTCAAGGTCTGTAGATCGTCTATGAGTCTTGATACTTGTGCATTATCTATCGACCAATAAACTATACTCGGGTTTGTCTGTGATCATTTTGATGAATTCCTACTTCGCAAGTATGTTTTCGTGTATACTTGCAAACTATAAATAACTCATTTGTGTCAATCTTCGTCGCTTGTAAACGCCAAAGGAATATGTCGTCGATGCAGATAACTGTCAACAATGACTTATTTGATTTCTTCACTCTAAACTCAAAGTTGTATTTTAATACAATTCGGTGCATAGTTTCCTTTAAATCTTTCTTTGTTTCAAACAGCTGCTCGACATGTAAATCCTCATCATCGAGAACCACACACGAAGAATTAGATGACGGTTCACTCAATCTAACCCCTGAGCTCACATCCAACTTATGTCTCTATAAAGTAATAAAATTCTCATTTGTAAATTCATTTTCATTCTCATTGTCGTGAACTACCGACAGAATTCTGTGCGTAATAGTGAGATCAAGATGAGACACGTCTGTCTCAAAAATAACTATCTCCACCGTTTTTAAAAAAATCATTAGCATTGTGATCTCATCCATCCGAATCTTCATGTTCATTCTTGGGGACATTCTTCCTCACTAAAGTCATGCAAAAATGAGTTGTGTATTTTTTTCAATTTAAATAGATAATTCACTTCAACAACTGAAGTAACCTTTACAGGTAAAATTGGAATGGATGAATGCTCGTTGAATTGAAATATCAGTTCTATATCGTATTGAGAGAGATCGATTTTCAACTTGTTTTGTAAATTATGGTACATTTTCGCATATGTCATCTTATGGAAATTGGAATACTATTGCGTATATTACTCGTCCATTTTCATACACATCAATCTTTTTCATCCAATCGAAATCACCAGAGTAATAAATCGGGATTATAACCATATTTTTCATATCGAAACATAATTTTTAATTACAAGAAAAAATAGTCGAAAAATCGGCTCAACCACTGGGCAACAGAATTTTATATTAAAAAAAAAGTCAGACTGATTGTTAACAGTTGGCCTAGCTGGCTAGTTGTTAACAGCTGATTGCCTAAGGTTGTTAACAAGCAACTGTCAAGGCTGGTTGGAATAGTATACTGCCATAAATCCCGCCTGAAAGAATTTTTATCTGTGTTGGAATAAACAGATAAGAAATGTTAGCTGATTTTGAAATCTTAAGTCGGAAGTATTTGATTTTTACTTGTTAACTAAAATGGTATTATTATCTTCTAAACAAAACAATATTTTGTAATTGTATAACATACTTAAGGACATCTTTATCTTTTAACATCCAAAAGGCCATTGCGGAAATATTCAATCGTCGAAAATTTAAAGTGAAAATTAGGGGTTTGATCAAGTCAATTTTAAAAGTACTCATT
This sequence comes from Fraxinus ornus, assembly GCA_903798235.1. Lineage (NCBI taxonomy): Eukaryota > Viridiplantae > Streptophyta > Magnoliopsida > Lamiales > Oleaceae > Fraxinus > Fraxinus ornus. The sequence continues at coordinate 23,953 of CAIGRF010362426.1, read as the reverse complement.
GCCTTTCCCTTTAAACCTAGGTATAAATAACACTGATGGATTTTTGAGGCTTTGGACAGATTTTTGGGCTGGATTTATTTTATGAGGGCCAAGGCCTCTAGGGCTGGGCCTATTATGCTAATCTCTGATACTTCTGGTGATGTTGGATAAAGTTCTGATATAAAATCAGAACAGCTTCAAATATATTTATCTTCTTATGGCGAGTTTTCAATCCCAGTTGGACTGAATTTAGAGCACTGGGTGTGAGGGTTGATGGCTTGTGTTCATATTGTGGCCAAATTGACAGCAATACGCATGCATTGTTGTGGTGTAGTTCGGCTAAGAAGGTTTGTAAAGCAGCCATGATGACATTGTGGAGATGTTGCTGGCTTTTTAGAAGAAGGACTGAGGCGAAGTGTCACACATTTTCTATGCCGCAAGCGTACGGTATCAAGTTTTTCAATGTAGTATTGAAGTCAAAGTGTTGAACCCACATAGATTGTAATTTAATTCCTACTAAATACTATAATTATTTTAGCTTTCACTTTATCTAGAAAAAATCAATTTCAAATCAATGTTTTTATACTAAAATAATATGAATGTGTGACGATTCAAATGAAAGAAGGCAATTATAGGAGAATTATCAATGTGAGAAGGCCTAGGGATTGATTTCACTTCACTATCAACAATATTTTTTAACTTCTATAGTTAATTCTATAAACTTTTCTTGAACTTATAGGTAAGAACCTTAGTTTAATTCTATTTCCTCTCTCGAGTGCTAAATAGAACCTATTTCTATATTTTAAATCTAATATCTCTATTCCGAATTAACACTATAGAAATTATTTGCGCAGAATTCTTAAATGGGATAAGTCTCAAAGATTTTATAGTTTCTCTCGAAATCTACAAAATCTAGGTTATGTTATTCTTAGATCATGTGTAAATTCCCCTTCTCGTGTACCGAAATTTAAATTATCAATCATTCAATTAGTCATCAGGTATTTAAAGTATTGCGCAAGAATCTACACAAATTAGTTAATGGAAAAATCAAACGAAATAACTATATTAGAATCCAAATATGTCTCAAGTTTAGTTACATCAAACCCTAGATAGTAAAATTAGTTCACGAGTACTAGAAACGACATATTAAATTCTAAAATAAAGAATACGGAGAAGAAAAGAATGAGAAAAACTGTTTTGCCACTTGAATTTTTCTTCAATTCGTTGTTGTTTTTGCTCTTGATGATTGCTCATTTTCCTTGCCTCCTAAGCTGTTTTTCTCCCTCTATTTAAGTCTTCAGTGTTGTATTTATAGTCTCTTAGGGTATTAAGACGGATTGAAGTTGGTCCGGACCGAAAGAATTACAAAAATTACACTTTCTTATAACCTGGGAAGTGACGCCGCAGCGCCCGCTGGCTAGCGCCGTTCTGTTGATTTCTGGATGGCTGGGAGTTACAGCGCCCAGTTCCTTGCTGTTTTTTTGTTTGGCCTCCGTTTTCACCTCATTTCCATTTCATTTTTCTCCATTCCAAGCTCCAAAATACATCATTTTCCAATGTATCTAAACTACAAAACAACATGAACAAACACATCAAAACGCTCAAAAGTGATAAAAAAAAACAAGCCAAAAATTATGTTTTAAAGGTATTAGTTCAATGATTGATTTACACTTATTAATGAGTTTGGGCAGTTATATGCATTACTGTGGTGTATTTGTGTGCTAATTGTGAATTGTGCAATTTCTTCTCTCTATCCACTGTGGAGTAAATGTATAGCAGTGCACAGGTTAACACTTCATACTGATGGGGTTGTGCATGCTGGTTTGGGTCCTTGGTGACCAATGTTCGTGTTTGTGAGGCATTTCAACTCATTCCTATGTATACTTTCTACGTAGTTTTGCTCCAAACGCATTACCATTACTATTGTAACTCTAATTTCGTTCTCTTATTTTTAGACGTGGAAATTGAATAGCCCACAAGCAAGCATATTCTCATTGATCCGATTTTGGGTTGAGTATTCCACACTTTATTTCACCTTTTTATAGGCAATTAATCTTAATAATTTCAATTTTTTTTTTTTTAACACCTCAAATTTGTAAAGTTTTTCACGTTTAAAAATATAAATTCGTAATTTAGTTCTACATAATGCTATGAAAAACCAATGGTGGAGATTTTACGAGAGTCACGTGATAAAGTTTGAACAATTATTGTAGTTTAAAGTCTGATTGTTATACTATGGTAAAGAATGAGGATCAATTTGTTCTTTTTAATAGGTTGGAGATTAACTTCATACTGAGATAATAGATTAGGTACCAAAAGGGGAATTTCAAAAAGAAAAGAAAAATCACGTACGCGGTAAGTTGCTCCAGTTTTACACTTTGAAGTATAATCGTTATAATTTATACTTGTCCGCAAATGCGATTTAGCTCTAGAAATCATTCGAGAATTAGCAATGGTTAGGAATTGTTAAACCCTCTTTACTTCTCAGTTTTCCTTTTACACTGTGATTTGCTATTTCTCGAGAAAGAATTCAAGAATCCGAAATGGGTAAAGTTAATTTTTTTTTAGTTTATTCATTTCTGAATTCTGAATTCATTTCTAATTTCTGAAAACGTGATCTTTGTTATGTTTTTGTTGTAGAAGATGAAGTAGAAAAAGAGTTAAAGACGGAAAAGGTAATGGAAGGGGTGGCATCAATAGCCCTTTTACCCAATGGGTCCATTTCAGGCCATTTTATTCAGCTTCCCAATTCCATGTGCTATGGCCTCCATGGCACTGGTACAGTTTTATCCTTCAATTGTATAATGGGATTGATTACACTTCAAGTATGTTTTGTGGCTCTCTATGCGTAATGTATGTTTTGTACGCAGTACTAGATTTTATTTTTCTCGATACTATCCTGGATTGTCTTGAGCTGACAAATTTGTGTATTTAAATTATTGTTGTCAAGACGTCCTTCTTCGAGGAGGTTGGATTTTTTAATCAAAAGTATTGCACGCACACAATTTTCATATTTGGGTTGTAGCCAAGTATGAACTCGAGATCTTTGTTTGTTCTAATAACTTGTTAAACCACCTCTTCTAAAGCTTATAGATGAGCTTGTTTAATACATTAGTGTTCTTCATAATATGTGCGGACGTTTGTCCTCAATTGCTCATGATAAACCTGCCTTTTTCTGTATGTGTAGTGACTTCAATTAACTTTACAGTATAACTCAATTTGTGGAATTGAAACTGGAAGAAAAGGTATATCAAAGAAACAACTGTATAGTCAGTTATATATCTGTAAATAGAAAATGTTTGCTCTTACAGAAAGGTTGCATTTGTATATTCTCTTATTCTCCATTTTTTTCAGTCATTTATATTCTTGCCAACCTGGATAACTGTCGAGTAAGAATTCAAGAATATTGGTGATGGAAATAAACATACACTGGTGTTTGCCTATCAGGATACTTTGTATATCAGTTGTTAAGCTCTCTATCATCATGTGCATTTTTGTGTGCAAGTACAGGAATAACAGATTCATATATGTTTTTTTTTTTTTTTTTTGGTTTTACTGAGAAAGACAACATTGTGCTTTTCTATATTTATTCATTTTTTCTGTAATGGTTAAAGAGCTTGACTGTGAAAGGGAATGCAGCAGAGGTGAGGATTACCGCTTGATAAAGCTCACAGTAACAGACTATAATGTCAGTGTCATTTGCTGCTTCCTTTTTTTTTAATTCTTGAAATCGTTTTTGTTTGTCATTTTAGAACGATGAAAAGTTCTAACTTGTTTGGTGAAAATTTTAATCAATATAACAGAGTAAGAAAGAAAGGGACGTGGTGGTAGAGTGCAAAGGACATGATGCGGCAAAGATATGTAAAATTGACCATGCTCATGGGTAAGCCATCTAAGAATACATATACATATACACATGCACATGTGTGTGTGTCATATGTGGTGTTTAGTATTGACTAGGGACACATGGCGGTTGCTTCCATTATACACTGTAATCTAAGGTACTTCGATAGCCTCTAGGTTGTACTTGTTAGTGCCTGCTCATTTTACCTTTTGAACTCGATTAATCTCGGTTTTGTAACATCCTTTGACAAAGTGATAGGAAAATGGTTAAATTAGTTGTTAGTGCATTTGATGTGTTTTAAGACTTATGTTTGGTCATACTAAAATAAGAAATCAGCCAACAACTGGAGGATAAATTAAGGAACGATGACTTAGATGATTGAGACATGTTTTGCATAGATCTAAAGAAACTTCTAATGCAATCTCAATTAAAGAAAACCGAAAGAGGGATGGGCAGACCAAATTAATATGGTCCATCGTAGTTGTTAAGGATCTAGTTGCTTTATAGTCTCCAATATATCTAGCAATGAACCAAATACCTCATAAAAAATATTCATTATAGCCAACTCCAAATTTATTGAGAACAAGGTTTAGTTTGGTGTTGTTTGTTGCATGGTAGATTGGTAAATATTGAGCTTTCGATCCGTATATACAAGGTGTAATATCTACACATTATTATCCGGGGTTTAAAAATGGGCTCTTTCTTTTTTTCAGCATTGCCCCTTGGCTAAGTTGCTTTCTAATTGTGTTCATTTAATAACAGGTGGCAGAAGGACGTCATGGGTATGCTTGAAGAAAAGCGTGCAAAGGACCGGGTTTCAGTTTCTTTTGTATGTGAGACACTGAAAGCCGAGAACGCAGCAGAGGAGCATATCCGGAAGTTCATGCCTAAGTTAGTTGGGATGGACGCAGTTGGTAAGAATTACAAGAACATTCTAAACTTTTGAATGTTTAAGGCTGTCCGTTTGCTTTGAAAAACTAGATAAATGTGAAGGTTAGTCTTACCTGGCTTTCACATCATTTATAAGCCATTACTAGAAGTTCTTGAAAACCTCAAACTTAGTATTGATTACTATTCCGAAAGGAATTTCAATATCCTACCTGTAATATAGATATTTCTGTTTCAATACCCAAGAAATAGAAAAGATAATAAATTCTACCTCTCAAAATTTCTCAGAATTTATTTCAACTATGATCTCTGTTGACTTGCATGTGTGAACCCCAAAATTATTTGTGACTGTCTGACTGATCAAATCATTTTGCTTGGATCTTTATTGACTTATTTATGTCTGTGAACCCAAAATCACCCCTCCCCAACTCCGTTGAGAGAGGGTTGGGGAGAGTGAGTGCATTAGGACCTACGTCTAGCTGAAACTGGTCCATGACCGGTGGATGGGGATGCGCTGCAAGGTACTTATAGTCACTTATATGATCCATTTGGTTATTCTCTCCCTATTCTCCTACCCCCTGGTGGGTGTGGTTGTTCCCCCTAATACTATTGGATGATCCATTTAGTTCTTCTCTTAACCCTCCCCATGTGGCCGGAGGGTGGGGTGGGGGTAGTATCCTTTACATGATGATACTTGATGGTTGAGGTGCTAGTTTTGACTCATCTTGCCAGATATTAACAAGAAGTCTGCTCTTGCAGTTAACATTGGCCCAATGAGCATCACCGGCATGGACTTTGAAGCAGAGGCCGAACAAGAGCACAATCAGCAGAATACGTGATCTTGATGGTGCCCTACACTTTTTGAAGGCAATATAATAGCCAACTTCCGCTTTACATTTTGATCTAAAAGTTATCGATGGTCTTGTACACTTGTCTCAGACTAAATATTGCATACTTCTGGACTCGATTGCAACATAAATGTACCAAAAAGGATGGCCACATTTAGATTCAAAGTAGCTCCCATATTTCTATTGGCGTATTTGTTTAGATGGACTGGATGCTATTGAAAGGTATAATTGTTCTGGGTAAAGAAAATATGATTCTGCCATGTTTAGTATCATTGGTTGGACAATAATATACATAAAAGAAGTTAATTTTTTTATTTATAGACTATCCAATACCACTACCCATTGGATACTCCATTAAATTCTTATCATAAGAAAAATCGAGTTCCAAATAGATAGCAGTAAAAATCGAAAGAAACCGTGAATGAGAATGGACCCTGTTCTTTAAACCGAGAGTGCACAATCATGTCATATAGCCCTAAAAATAACCGACCTATTGATACACTGAGGACGAACAGTGTAACTCTTTTTCCTTTTAATTCTATCAAACAATGTTCGTGCATGTGTGTGATACATGATGTTACCTTCATGTGCAAACGATTGCCTTCGTGTGCTTGGGTGTGTACCTTCATGTGCTGGTGCCTTTGTGTGCAAGAGATGTTGCCTTGGCATGCCTAATTGTGGCTTGTCGTGTTCAGTACTTTACGTCAAATGTCTTGAAATTGAGAAATGTTATTTAACATCACTGATATCAAGTACCAATTTAAGTGATATTAAATAATTGATTCACTTAAATGCAATATTACATGATTTATTTAATTGAACATATCAAATGTAGTCACCTAGAGTGGTGTTAGATAGCATTATTCCTTAAAATTTGCAAGAATGTTTCAAGTATAACACAAATGATGACTTTTGGTGCAGTAATGGCGTCTTTGGCAGAGAGGAATTGAACAATATTGAAAAAAAGAAAAACTAAAATCCTATCCAACACTGAATAATAAAAATGCATTGAGAATAATTCTTTTCAAGTCAAATTAACAAGAAAGTAAACTAAATTTTAAATAATGATCAAATGTTAAAATAGTCTCATTCAAATTCAACAAGTTCTGAAGGTCATACACAGAGAGTATACATGGTTTCCATGAACATCTCGATAAGCAGCAATAGTTAAAACGGAATGGTTATCAAACAGCACTCGAATCTCGACTAGTATGCCATTAGAAGAAATAGATTCCAAAGCAGCACAATCTGAGGACAGCAACTTTCACAAGATTAAGCTTTCCCGAACAAGCTAGTATTGTCCGGCTCACCTACTACTATATATGACATCAATCACTTCCACTATATGCGCACTTAGTGTCATAATACCTGAAGAATAGAGAGAACATGATCAGCTAATATGTGAAGCAGCATAAGCAAAGTCAATAAAAAAAATAATATCATACAAAAGAAGATTGGAAAGTTTACAATATCTAAAATATTGTTTTTTGTCTTGTCCAATCCTGTTTAATACTACGTTCACATGCACTTAGCATGGCGAAACAAGATATCAATATCACATAACATAAAGAAAAGTAGCATACGCAAAGTTGATGTGAAGAAGCATAAGAAAAGTTCACAAGAAATTCAACATCGTGAAAAGGAGAGGCACAATAGAAGAGCTTAATCAAGCCAAGTTCAACATGTAGAAGTAAAAGAGTGTGTCTAAATCACAGTATCAAATTCATATTATCGCATCATATACATACTTCCATATAAAACTGTTGATCTTATATGACAACCCCCACCCAAAAATGAAAGGAATTAGATAAGCGTACAAGTATAATGGGGAGAAAAGGCAGCAGAAGGGAAAAAGAGAGAATGCCATCTTGAAAGCTAGAAATGAGAACATAAGAAAACAAAAACAAAACCTGATTAAAGATGCATGTTGTGAAAATAAAACATCACTCCTCAGAAGCTTCATCTGTATCAGACAAGGGCAAAAGGGTACAAATCCCAAGCACGTGCCCATTAAGGCACACATAATACTCAATGCAATCTTCATAAGCACCCAACCTACAGCTTGCACTTGCTGGTATCATCTTAGCTTGCAGCATGTTCCACAACTTCGCCTTACAATATGGACATAACTCTGTAGGATGCAGTGGTGCGCTCCTGTTAATCAGAAATTTTCGTACCTTCGATGTCGCAAAGGATTTAAATATTCCTCGGAAAATCCCAACATCCCCTTGGTCAAGATGTTCACAGGGATCAGACACGTATAAAACATCAGTTCTACACTGTGGTAATAAGAAGCTCTTCCCTGATGTTCTTGAGAACCTTGTTCTGTAGACAAAGTGGCCAGGAATGTGAATGTTATTGAATAAGCCACCCTTGTCACATCCAGAACAGTATATGAGTAGCTTTCCGAGTGCTCTCCAGTTACCGTCAACAATGTGACTTCCACTAGATTGCAAATCAAGCATCATTTTAGGAGCTCGTGTCTTACAAAACTCCTTCCAGAGGAGTCGTTTGGCAAGATCGTCAAACCATTTGCATACACAAGAAAGTGTTGCAACCAACTTAGGGTTCCAATTTAATTGATTAAAAACCAGGAATATCACTTCCTCAGTAAGATGCCCTTTTGTGCAAAGACAACTTGCAGAGTGTATGCAGCGGTATTGTTTTGTGATAATCATTGTCTTCACCTGGAAATGGCAATAGAAGTAACGATAAATAGCTCGATGTTGAGATCTCAACCTTAAAGTGCAGCTGAATTTGTCGACCAGACAAGTGGAAATGTCATGAATGGTGAAACAGAATTCCATTTTTAAGGACCCAATGATGTTCCCAGTAAAATAAAGTCAAGAAAAGGTTGATGAAGCATTGTACAATGTTAATTGCCAAAAGAAACCAAAATCTTAAAATCTTCTTGTTCGATAAGTTTCATCATCCTTTTAATTAGGAGTAAATAAAAATTAATCCTTATCCTATCTCACGTTGTATACAAGAGAGAATTTGAAAGAATATCAATTGTAATCAGAACCACAAGGAGAAATCTAAACAGCAGGAAGTTTTCCAAACCTATAGACATCTGAAATTTCATTCTTAAGCATTTCCATGGTTAAAACTTAAAGCACGTGCTGCAAAGTTGACATATATGATAAACTCTAGATTGTCAGTTGAAAGGCATGGAAACTCCTCCAAGGGTGGGGGTCAAGTACTAGTGTCTGACATGTCTTGTAGGCCAACTCATGTTTAATTAACACACCATATGGCGATTGTCCTATTTTAATGTTAATTTCTCAACATACAATGGCCACGAGGCTGGCATATTCTAATCTAAGCTTCAAAATGAGTATTAATTATATTGAAAAACAAGAAGTTATAAAAATAATGATATAGCATATAAATGTATAATTTTATTTTCATTTGCGTTCTACGATCTCTCAGTCCCACGTCCATATCCATGCCTAAAAGATTGCTAGTCTCCTTCCCTATCAGAATCTCACTAAAACACTAAATCCAGATCAGATAATGAGGCCAGATATCTTTCGATTCAATAGAAGAGAAACACAAGTCTACAGTGCCCATCATTGAATCCAAAACATAATTCCTTTTCTCAAACCATATTAATGTCGAAAGTTGTTTGAGAAAAGGGAACTATAAAAAACTAAAACACAAGGAAAATCAATAAAAGACTACCCCTAAAACCTCATATGCAATAGACAGCAAAAAAAAAAAATATATAAAGCTTTGCAAAAGAAATTATTTTACCCAACTAAAATATCAAGCAATAATCCTTAAAACCTGCATTAAGAATACTCCACAAAACCCAAACATAAACCATATTAGAACAAACCCACTTTAATTTAGGACAATTACCCAGAAAAAGTATTTTCTCTATCTAAAAACAGTTCTGAGACAATACCTGTATAAAAAGCTTAAACGAAAAATATCAATAATAACTTGAAGTTTGATTGCCAAGAAAACTAATAGCAGGACTGTGTTGGGATTGTGATGTACTCGAAATCATGACAGTAAATTCTAACCTGAGCTCAAAAGAAATCATATACCCAACTAAAATATCATGCAATAATCAATAAAACCTGCAGTGATGATAACAAATTCAACACTCAAAAAACCCAAACATAAACCACAATAGAAGAAAAACCAACTTCATATTTAGCACAATTAATTAGAAGCAGTATTTGCTTCCATCTAAAAACAGTTCTAGACAATATAGAAACTTCCACAAAAAAAAAAATATTAAAAATAAAACTATAATGTTTGATTTCCGAAACAAACAAACAACACCAGGACTGGATCGGGATGGACTTGAAATCAAGCCCTGAAATTCTAACCTCAGCTCAAAAGCAGTTCACTTTCTGCATCAGCCCACAGATCATATGCAAAATAGCAACCTAAGACAACAAGATTTTAGGGATTCTAACCTAATGCAAAGGGCAAAACAAAATTCACATAAAATCGAGAAATTACCTGGAAAAATACAAGTAATGCTTAGTATTTTATCTAATTTAAAGGGTTCTTCTGGTCCAAGAAAACAATTAAGGGGTCAGAGTAGAACTTACTATGCAATTTTTGCAAAGCAAAATAAAGTGATGAAATGGGTTCTAGTATTTCAAGAAAAATAATCTATGATGAAGTATACGGCCACTCGCTGTTTCTTAAACTAAACAATAGACGAATTATTTAAGTCCACGCGAAAATCCGATACGAGGAATACTGTGCCGGTATATTCTTCTGCAACAGTAGATTTTGTCTTCAACTTGTTTGTGCACTCGGTTAGGTCATCTTATATGATCCGGGATAGGTTGTCACTTGATCAAATTTTGGAGTCCAAATTGAAGAAGTTGACAAGCCAATGTTCAAGTTTAGTGAAGGGCTCGGGAGCCAAAACTTGGATTCAAGGTTTGGAAAGAAAACTAGTGGCGTAGATTAAAGGGAAAAATACATAAATCCTATCTTTATCTTACACTATTTCAAAAATGACAAAACAACTTTCATATTTCAAAAATCAGAAATTTCACCTATACATACACATATTTATTTATATATATATA
>CAIGRF010362354.1:112484-123765 GCA_903798235.1 Fraxinus ornus | reverse complement strand
GATTACTTTCCTTCTGAACTTACTTGTAAACGTTCCTTTTCAAATCCAATAAATCTTTCCTTCTACCGACCTTCATACAACGGTAAAAAATCTTTCCATGATCTGGAAGGCGCGCGCTCTATATATATAGCACGCGTAGAATTAAAAAATTTCAAATCTCCTGAAAGCCGTTCTCTCTTTCACCCTGATTTGCACTTCTTTTCCAGACTCTCCTCTCTCTTCTCCATTCATCTTCTTCCACCGATCATGTCTGAGTTTGGTTCTTTGTATGTTTTAGTTTCTGCTGATTTGGGGTTCATTCTATTGATCGGTTTTGTTTCTTGGGTTCAATATGCCGGTTCTGAGTGGATTTTTCCTACAGGTATTATAATCCGTCATTTTTTGCGTTGGTTGCTTATGATCAGTGATTTAATCTTATTTAATTAATTCGACCAATATGCAGCAGATTGTTGAAGTTTGAATCCTTATTGTTAACATTCAATTTTCTTCACTATATGAGATGGGAAATCGCTTCTTTTCCAGACTCTCCTCTCTCTTCTGCAATCATCTTCTTCCCCCGATCATGCTTGGGTTTGGTATGTCCCTCTTGAAAGATAATTTATTCGGTAAAATTTATTTTATTGCAGGCAATTAGGGTTTCTTTATATGTTTGGATTTCTCCTGATTTAGGGTTCTTGGGTTTAATATGCCGGATTCTAGGGGGATTTTTCCAACAGATATTATAATCCGTCATTTTTAACCAATATGCAGTAGATCGTTGAAGTTGAATCTTTATTGTTAACATTCAATTTACTTCACTATATGAAGATGGAAAGTAAAGACACATTTATTCATTTTAAGCCCCTGCTCTGAAGCCACAGCAATGATTAGTAGCAGCTTTTGACTTTGCCTCTTACCTGTCCCCTCTTTTTTTTTTTTATGTGCTATTGAATAATAATTTATATTTTTCGAGTTATTATTTTGACACTAAGTTTATTGATGAACTGCAGCCACAACCTGATGTCAAGCCAATGACATGTGCTTGTTTGTTTCATTTGATAGATATTACCTGTATTAATTGTTGGCGTTACCAACCTTTTTGTTTCTTTTGGCATAAACTGCATTCATGTGGTATATAAAATCTGGAGATGTCTCTATTTTAAACATTTTCCAGTACATTTAGCCCCGTTCTCTTATTTTTTCATAAAATAATATTACATGTAAATCGAAAATTTTTCCTTCTTTTTTTAACCACACATTCTCCAAAAAAACACTATTCCAAAAATTATAATTTCAAATAATGGCGCCAAACTGGGGCTTGTTATGATAATTTACTGTGTTTATGGTGTTTGTTACGTGCACATAATAATGTGCTTGTTGTTTCTTCTTATTCAAAACATATAAATATTGTTTAGTTCCAGATTGTCACTATTCTAAACATTTTCCAGTGAATTTGTTATGATAATTTACTGTGTTTATGGTGTTTGTTACATGCGCATAATAATGTGGTTGTTATTTCTTATTAAAAACATGTAAATATTGTTTAGTGACTACCTATGTTGCATGGATGATTATGGTGACTTTTCTTCACATGTCGAAAGCGTTATTTCTGACCAATGTTCATTAAAATCCGTTGTCAAGCCATGTAAAAGTGAGCAATCAATTTATATTTTATAATTGCAATTCTATAACTGTGTAGGTCTTTCATGTCATCTGATCCAGTGGTTTTATGTATTGAAGTCATCAATGGAGCTATTTGTTTAACGCCTCGTTTAAAAAGCTCGAGATATTAGTAAGGAGAAAATTTATTAATAAAAATTTTGTACCAACATATCTTCTACAAATAATTCTATCTGTTTTCTACAAGACTACTGCTGGTAGTTTAATTTTGCTTTCATGAAGCTTCCATAGGAAAAATAGAATACAAATAATTGTTATACACTGTTAAGATTAAATTTTTTTAGTTCTTTTCTCTAATTATGTGTTTTCTTGCCCTTTTTCGTTTTTCGAAGTTTCCCTTTCCCTTTCCCTGTTCTTGTTTTTATTTACTTTTATTTCTCATTCTTGAATCTCATCTCTGATGATACAAGGACTCAAATTCTGCATTTCTCCAAGTCCTTTCAAAGGATATCCAGAAGTTGGGTTTGAAAACGATCATTGCAAGTTTCAACAATGGTATGAGGTAAAATAGTTATCAAGTAAGCTGTTTTTCAGCCTATCCTTAATATTATGGTTTTGCTTTTGAATACATTATGTTTTATAACCTTTTCACACAGTGAATCATTCATTGACTTGTCTTTTCCATTTTTTTTATCTGTGATATGAGGACTCAAATTTTGTATTTTTTTCAAGTTATTTTACAAGATAATTGGAAGCTGGGGTTGTGTTCATTGCATCTTTGAGCATGGTATGAGGTGCAATCATCAACAGGTAAGTTTTCTTTGTTTTTGCGCCGCCCTTAATGATCATGGTTTTTCTTTTGAATACGTTATATTTTATAGCCTTTTTCACAATGGGAATCATTCATTAATTTGTTTTTTCCAATTTATTTGATCTGGGTATGATGACATGAAGACTCATTTTTTGTATTTTTCCAAGTTTTCTCACATGATATTTAGAACTTGGGGTTGAACAAGTTCATTGCATCTCTGAACAATGGTACGAGTTAAATCGGCAAGTAACTTTTATTTGTTTGTCTGCCTATCCTATGTTATTTAGCTGTTTTTCTTTCAATCTGCAAGTTTTCTTTGTTTTTTGGCCTATCCTATGTTTTTAGTTCCTATTTTTGTTATTGTTTTACTTTTCACATATCTAACTCTTATTTCTCCTCTTTAATTTCGTCTACTGAATCTTGACTCTCATCTCTCACCTCTCCACTCGCACTTCCAATTCTCGACTTATTCTAAGCTCTTAACTTTTAATTCTCTTTCTCAATTGCTGAAATTCAAATTTCAACTCTCGATAATTCTTGATTTTCTAACTCTCAACTCCCGTTTCTCTAGTTTCTCAAATTCCGTCTTTTGAAATGGTTTTTATTTTCGTTTTTCTTCACATTTATATTCCTTCTATCTTTTTTATTTACTCTATTATGCTTTTTCAGTTTTTGTTTTCATTTGTATCTTTCGTTTTATTTTTTGTTGTTCTGCTTATTCTTAATGAGCTTGGGCTTCATTTGGAACACTGTATTTTCTAGCTTTTCAACATGGGAATCATTCACTGATTTGTGTTTGCCATTTGTTTATTTGTTCTATATGATGATATAAGGACTCAAATCCTGTATTTATCCAAGTTATTTCAGACAATATTCAAAAGTTGGGGTTAACAAGTTGATTGCATCTTTTACTGCCTTGATCAGGCAAGATCATTAGCTGTTTACTTTTTTGTTATTCTGCATATTCTTGTTATGATTTTGCTTTTTAAATACACTATGTTTTATGCATTCTCACAACGGGAATCAGTCATTAACTTTTTCTTTTCCAATTTTATTTAATCCATATGTGCTGATATGAAGATTCAAATTCTATATTTCTTCAAGTTATTCGAAAGGATATTCGGAAGCTTTGGTTGATCGAGTTAATTGCATCTTTCGACATTGGGATGAGGTAAAATTAATACTCTATAGTTTCTTATTTTTCACGACTGAACATTTATTGACTTCTGTTTTCCATATTTTTCCTAGTATTTCAAAGTATAATCAGAACTTGGGATTGAACATGTTAGTTGTATCTGGGAGAAGGTAAAATCACGAGCGGGTAAGTTTTTTGATTTTTTGTAAACATTAATGAGTATGGTTTGCATTTGAATACACTATATTGTGTTCCTTTTCACAATAGGAATCATTTATGACATGTTCTTTTTCATTTTCTTTATTCACAAGAACATGTCAATTGCATCTAGGAGAAGGTAAAATTGAAAAGCAGGTTTTCCGTTGTTTTGTTTATCCTTAATGATTATGGTTTTCACTTGAATACAATATATTCTATTCCTTTTCACAACAGGAATCATTCATGACATGTCTTTTCCATTTACTTTATCCATGTGTGAATATATGAGGACTTAAATTCCATATTTCTCCGAGCAATTTTGAAGGATATTATAATGTTGGGTTGAACAAGTTCAATGCATCTTTCAGCAGTACTATGAGGTAAAATCGCTCTATTTTTTCTACCTATCCTATATCTTTTATTGAGTGAATTCTTATAATTAATGATTTTCTGTTTACCAAGCATATAATCTTTACGAACACATTTTCTCATCTTTCCTATAGTGACTTGATAATACATTTGTATTGAGATTTTACTTTGCATTTTTGGTTTCTCGAAGTTTATTGGAAAGTGCAAGTCCCTTAGTGGACTAAGCTGAGATTCAGGTATAGTTCAAACCTTTTAAATGATGCTCTTTTTCGTAAAACATGCCCTTGTACTCTAAAAAATATATTAATAAATAATATTTACAATTAAATATTAGGTGAGGTATTTATAATATTTACAATTAAATAATATTTATAAATTAAGAGTCTAATGCAGTTGAATATCATACATGTTTTCACATGACGTGTATTCTCTTTATTTTTTTTCTATTTTTTAGAGCATGCTTAGTTTGGTTGTAATGATTCACTTTAATTTGGTTGTGGTGGTTATACATTGCTAATGCTAATTATTTACTCCTTGTTTGAGCCACATTATCATTATCATTTTCATTCTTCTACTCATTTTCAACCACACATTTTTCAATAAAATAATATTTTTCATCACATCAATAATTTTTCCTTCTTTTTCAACCACATATTCACCATCACATCACCCAAAAAAATGCATTCTTTCCATTTTAATGTTCATCAAACAGGGGTTTAATTTTAATCTCCAATTTCGTGGATTTGTTTTCCTTCTTCGAAGTTTCCCATTATTAAGTTTTTGTTTTTAATTCTCAATTCTAATCTTAACACTCATTTCTCATTTCACGAATTCTCCAATCTCGACTATCGACCTCGTCTGCACTGCTCTCATCTCATCACTCTCCCCTCTCAATATTCAGCTCATTTCTCATTCCTCAACTTCCACCTGTCTTAATTCTCATTCTCAACTCTCGAGAATTTTCGATTCTTCACTCTTACATCTCATTTCTTGTTTCTCGAATTTGGTCTCTCGATTCTCAACTATTGACTATTGTCTCTCAATTCTTATTATCAACTTCTAACTCTTAAATTCTTGATTATAGATTCCTAATCCCCAACACTCTTTTTTTAATTTTTTGTGAAGTTTTATTTTCCCTTTTCTCCTTTCCCCGTGTTTTCTTCCTTGTACCATTTTTTTTGTTTTCATTTGTATTTTTCGTTTTATTTTTGGTTTGTTTTACTTATTCTCTCATCTCATCACTCTCCACTCTCAACCTCAACTTCCACCGGTCTTAATTCTCATTCTCAACTCTTGAGAATTTTCGATTCTTCACTCTCACATCTCATTTCTTGTTTCTCGAATTTGGTCTCTCAAATATTGACTATTGCCTCTCAATTCTTATTATCGACTTTCAAACTCTTTTAAATTCTTGATTATAGATTCCTAATCCTCAACACTCTTTTTTAAATTTTTTGTGAAGTTTTATTTTCCCTTCTCTCCTTCCCCCGTGTTTTCTTCCTTGTACCATTTTTGTTTTTTCATTTTTTTTTGTTTTCATTTGTATTTTTCGTTTTATTTTTGGTTTTTTTACTTAATCTCTCATCTCATCACTCTCCACTCTCAATATTCAACTCATTTCTCATTCCTCAACTTCCACTGGTCTTAATTATCATATTTAGCTCTCGAGAATTTTCAATTCTTCACTCCCACATCTCATTTCTTGTTTCTCGAATTTGGTCATTTGAATCTCAACTATTGACTATTGTCTCTCAATTCTTATTATCAACTCATTTTAAATTCCTAATCCTCAACACTCTTTTTAAATTTTTATGTTTAAGTTTTATTTTCCCTCATCCTTTCCCCGTGTTTTCTTCCTTGTAGATTTTTATTTTTTGTTTTCATTTGTATTTTTCGTTTTATTTTTGGTTTGTTTTACTAAGTTCTCTCATCTCATCACTCATCACTGTCCACCCTCAATATTCAACTCATTTCTCATTCCTCAACTTACACTAGTCTTAATTTTCATTCTCAACTCTCGAGGATTTTTGATTCTTCACTCTTACATCTCATTTCTTGTTTCTCAAATTTGGTCTCTCGAAGCTCAACTATTGACCATTGTCTCTCAATTCTTATTATCCAACTTCTAACTTTTTAAAATTCTTGATTATAGATTCCTATTCCTCAACACTCTTTTTTTAATTTTTTTTGTGAAGTTTTATTTTTTTTCCTTTTCTCCTTTCCCCGTGTTTTCTTCCTTGTACCATTTTTTCTTGTTTTTCATATGTATTTTTCGTTTTATTTTTGGTTTGTTTTACTTATTCTTAATGATTATGGTTATGCTTTGGAATAAAATATATTTTCAGCCTTTTAACAATTGTAATCATTCATCAATCTTCTCTTATTCCATTTTATATAAGGAATTCAAATTCTATATATCTCCAAGTTATTTTGGATATTCTGAAGTCCATCTTTCAGTCATGGTACGTGATAAAATCATCATCAAGTTAGTTTTTTTTTTTTTTTGTTGATACTTAATTATTATGTTTTTGCATTTGAATACAATATATTTCATTACATTGCACAATAAGCCTTTGTTTGAGCCCCAAACTCATTTTCAACCACACATTCTCCCAATAAAACAATTTGCATAGTTAAATCATTCATGACTTTTCATTTCCATTTTTGTTGTGATCATATGTCGAAGGTTATTTAGAAGTGGGGATTCAATAACTTCATTGCATCTTTAGACATCTTTCAACAATGGTACGGCGTTTTATCCTATTCTCTATAATGATTATTGGTTTTACTTTCGAATAAAGTATGTTTTCTGACTTTTCACAAGGAGATATCATTTACCTATCTTTTTCATTTTTTTTTTAATTCATGTGTGATATGATGACTCAAACATTGTCTGTCTGCCCATGTTATTTCCAAGTATGTTTTTGAAGTCGGATTGAGCAAGTTCATTGCAACTCTCAGGATTGTATGAGGTAAAATCTTGAGCAAGTTTTATTTGTTTTTCTACTCCTTATAGTTTTGATGTACATTTTTTTTTTAGCCTTTTTACTACAGGGAATCATGCATTGACTTGTGCATCTGGAAGTTAATTAAGAGGATATTTATAGTTGGATTTGAGCAAAGTTCATTGCATCTTTCAGCAATGGTACGAGGTTAAATCATTGCATTTTGGTTTCAATGTACATTGAAAAGTGTGAATCTCTTAGTGGACCAAGCTAGGATTCTTAGGTATTCTTCAAACCTTTTAAATGATGTTTTTGTTTCGTAAAACACGCCATTGTCATTCATATCTATAAAATACATTAGTTAAAGTTATTAACAATCAATATAAAATATATTTGTTAAAAGTTATTAACAATCAAATTTGCTGATGTAAAATTAGTGTGGAAGACGAGGTTTGTCGTTCTTTCATGATAAACATTCTACATGTTTTTTCATATGTTAATTGTTATTTTATTGGTTCTTTATTTTTCGATTTTTTTTAAAGTATGACTTATTTTTTCAGTAATTTTGTGTTCTCTTGTATTTTTTTCCGAAGTTTCCATATTCCCTATTTTTGTTTTTATTTTCATTTTTAGTTCTCAACTCAAATGTCATTTCTCATTTTTTTTATTTCATTTGTCGACTCTTGACACTCACCTCTTCGTTCTCCACTCAATTCTCGGCTTATTTCTCAATTTTCAAGTCTCATTTTTTGTTTCTCAAATTTTGACTTTCAAAGCTCAACTCTCGACTATAGACTCTCCGCTCTCCGCTCTTAACTCCTAATTTTCAACTTTCGGTCATCATTCTCATATATTTTTTTTTTTTACTTTTTAAGAGGTTTTGTTTACGTTTTTCTCCTTTTCTCATCTTCTATTCATTCTGTCTTTTCTTGCTTTTTCACTATTCCTCTTTATCATTCTTTGTTTTCATTTGTATTTTTTTGTTGTAAATTATATTTTTCCCCCAGTTATTTATATTCAAAAGTTGAGGTTGGACAACTGAATTGCATCTTTTAGCATTGGATTGAAGTAAAAATCATAAGCAAGTTCTTTTGTTTTTTTACCTACACTTAATAATTATGAAGTTGCTTTTGAATGCAATACATTTACTTGTTTTTAATACAAGGAAAAATATTCAATGGTATAAGTTTTTTTTGTGTTGATTAGATATCCTCGTCTAGCCAAATCTTTTCCTTTTTTATATATTCAGTCCGACAAAATCTTTCTTTTTTCTTGATTTAATCAGAATTTGGATTTCAGATTAATTCAAATCATGTTAGATTTTGTATATTCTTGTTGCTTCCTTTTTGGAGAGAGTTGGAACTTGAGGAAATCAAGGATTGCTGTGTTATTTTTTCATTGAATTTATTTTCATCGCATCTGTTGTTTTAGCCTCCTCGTGTGCTAGGTTCCTGTTTCATCGATTTTCCTTCATTTGTATCACTGACACTACCTATGGATTTTCGAAGTGCTACTATTAAACATGGTCTATCCTTGGCTCTAGTTATTAAAATCGTTTAGGTTCTTGTTTTAAGCCTTGTTTATTATACTTGTGGGTGTCTTCTTCAAGTCTTGGTATTTACTTAGATTGGCGGATGATGATTTTTCATTCTTACCAACTTTGAGTTATTTGTTTGGCTTGGTTGGCATTCAAGCAATTTTGAAGTATCATTCGATCCTTGGAAGAGGAAGATTTGATTGGATCAATTTAGTGTTTAGAGAATTTTAATCTAAAATCAGTTAAGTATGTGAATTCAGAAAGCCGCAATAATTGACTGGAGCTTTAGAAAGATATCACCAAAAATGTCCTTTGTACGATGAAATTTATTGTATAACATCGACGTTTGGATTAAAATTAGGTAATAATGCCTTCTAGATTGGCGTTTAATTTTCAAAGTGCTACCAAAATTTTTTTTATTTTGAATTTTAATCACATCTAGTTTAAGCCTTTGGCTAATCGAACTCTTGGGATGTGGACGAGTAAGATACTGTATACTGTGATAAACAAGAATAAATACATAAAACAATGCCTTGGTATTTTTTGGACACTTGGTGAGACAAAAAAATTGAAAGTTTGTCTAGTCTTAATAACAGTATTATTTGCCTGAACCATGGGGACTAAATATAGAAATTGAGGATTGGGGCAAATATACAGGATGGCATAGAAAAATCAAAAAATTTAAATGGATTGTGCATTTAATTAAGTGGCCAACAATTATTCTGTACATTTAATTAAGTGGCCAACAAACCTTGCATTTTTTTTAATTTTTTTTTTTCTATTTTCTCTGTTAATAGAGGATGTATGTTTCGCCTGTACCCTCATCCCGACAAGTATGCTTTCTTTTCTCTAACTTTCTTTTCTCTAAATTGTTGCTAGTGTATTCACTTGCATATTATCCACATTTGCCGATATATCGCATATATCGTAGTTACTAGTATATGTAACAAAAGAGCATGTAGATATAAAGTCATTTGAGGAGATAGCAAGGCCTTGGGATGTTTGTACTTGTGTTGTTATTTCCTAGTATGCTCAGAAAAGAGGAGGAAGTTTGAGCTCGAAATATGGGACCTGGGAGAACTATTTGAATGCATAATGATTCTTCTTATTTCTTTTTAAATTAAAGCATTATTGATGTAGACCTTAATATTCTTATTTATTTATATTTTACCTCACTCTTAGCTGTGAACATGTAAATAGGTTTTGTAAAAATATCTTACAATTATTTTTTATTTGATTTTGACCCGTGAAGTTAAAAGAGAAAAATGATGTTTTTAATTACATTGTCACACATCAACATGACATGTAATTGAATATGTGGCGTTTTAACTTTTGTCTTTGACACATTTATTTCTATTGTAAATTTGTAATGCACGTTATTTAATATTTGTTTAGTTGCGTTGAGCTCTCTTGATGTTGAGCTAATCACGTAGTATTGCTACTATCGAAAATTATTATGCATGCAAGTTTTATGGTACAGTATTGAATTTTTTTACATTTGATATTTATAGGTGACATAGGTCATGCTCCTACGAATGCTCATATTTATAGGTCATGCTCATACGAATGCACAAAGACGTGCAGTACAACTGTAAATGTTTATTGTTTTTATTTGATTTTGACCAGTGAAGTTAGAGAAAAATGACGTTTTTAATTACATTGGCTTGCAAGTTGATGTTTAATATAACACGTAATTGAATATGTGACGTTTTAAGTTTTATTGCTACTATTGGAAATTATTATGCAAGTTTTATGGTACAGTATTGAATTTTTTACATTTGATATTTATGGGTGACATAGTAGGTTAGTCATGTTCATGTGTCACAATAACATAGGTAGCTTGTTTGATAATCAATCATTGGAGATTGCGCATCACGTTCTATGACTTAAAAACTTTATATTGAATTCAACTTTCACACCATTTGTTTTATATATAATAGTGCATGAATGCATAAAGAACGTTGCTGTCCAATGGGAGAGGGGGAGGGGTGGGTTTTTTTAATGAGGTACATTTTACAGGCCTTGCGGAGGAGAAGAATGGGAAATTACAAAAAATCAGGGTTTTAAATATTGGAATTCAAAAATCAGGACCTAATTTCATTATTCAAAAATCAGGTACTGTATTAAAATCCTAACCCTAATTTACCACAACCAACACCCTCACCTCTCTCTCTCTTTCTCTCGCCCCTTCCCTCTCCCTCTCCCTCCTCCCTTCTCTCTCCACCGGCAGCAGCCTCTTATCTCCCTCCCCTCTCTCCACCATCGCGACGCTGTCGTTCGCGCGCAACATCGACGTTGCCATTGACACAGTAGCAGCGATGCTGTAGCTCGGTGGCGAAGGGATGCGGTGGTGGTGTGGACATTAGGCGGCTTTGGTGGAGATTTGGGGAAATATGAGTGGGTCCATTAGGTGGCGACTGGTGGTGTTGGCAGTCTAGTGGTGTTGCAGTTGTGGTGGTGGTGTTGGCAGTCTAGTGGTGTTGGTGGTGTTGGACTGGCAGTCTAGTGGTGGTGGTGTTGTGGTGCTGTGATGGTGTCGTTTCTGACGGCGGTGCGTTTGGCAATTACTCAATTTAATAATATGTGACTGAAATAATCTGTGACGTACAAATTTTTTGATCTGTGACCTCGAAATAATAAAATTTGACGATATGTGACCATTAAATATATATGTAACTTATAATTAA
>CAIGRF010362354.1:68469-108268 GCA_903798235.1 Fraxinus ornus | reverse complement strand
TTTTTTTTTTGGATGGGTGTTGGTGGTGGTAGTGGTGATAATGTTGACGGTTTGGTGTGGTAGTGGTGATGGTCGTGGTGGTGATGTTGGTTACGGTGTTTGAGACGATGATTTTGCTGTCGGTGGGTGGTAATGGTGGTTCGACGACAAAGGTTTCAACTACTAGCAGTGGTGAGGTGGTGGTCACAAGTATTGTCATTTGTCACAAATGATTTGGTTGATTCTGGCCAATAAATTGGCTGATGTGTGGCCAATAAACAATATTTGACCAATGAAATAGATAATTTATGATCAATAAATACTGTGTCATCTAAAAAATTGTTAATTTGTGACTAATAATTTAATAAATAGTGACCTAAATATAATCTGTGGTTAATTAATTTGATATTTTGTGATCATGAAATAAACGTGACTTACAATTTTTGTGATTTGTGACCAATAAATAATATATGACTATTAATTTGATAAATTTGTGATCGTGAAATAATTTGGAAACTATAAAATTTTTAATTGTGATCGAGAATTTATTTGTAACTAATTAATTTGTGATCAAATTGTGACCTTATATTTAATTTATAAAATATGTTTTTAATTAATTATTTTACAAATAACATTTAATAAATATTTAAAATTTTAAACATTTTATCTTAATTTTGAAATGAGTACTTTCTTATTTATGAATTTTTTCCATGATTTTTTCCCTAAAAAAATTGGGAGGAGGAAGGAGGGGACTGGCGAATGAGATGAATTTGGGCCAACGTAATTTGGGTGGGCTTGCGTTTATGGGCTAGATATTTTTCCGTTAGTTCTAAATCAGGCGGAGCTAAAATGGTGTCCATGTCAAGTCGCATAAACTATAGTCCAAACTGGACGAAAGATAAAAGGAGAGTATCTATCTCACAGACACAGACCTCGCTATTTTTATCCCTGTTGCACATATGCGCGCGCACACACTCAGAGCAGACAATGAACTTCACCTTCCCGCGGTTCATACTCCAGACTTCAACAACCTTAAGAAACCATGGTTATATACTTTTTTCTCCCCACAGAAGAAATTATTCTGCAATTACACTCTCCTCATCTCCAAAGGTAAACACTTCTTCCATATCCAAACACAAAGAAATAGTAAACAAATGGGTTCTGAATTTTTGTTGAATTCTTTGAGCAGTCAGGTGAAGAAACACTATTGGTAGTTGGTGGTGGAGCTGCTGGAACGTATGGTGCCATTAGGGCTAAAACTGTTGCACCTCATCTTAAAGTTATTGTCATTGAGAAAGGGAAGCCATTAACAAAGGTTGTTTTATTAAGAACGTGTTTTCAGTTTATATTTATGAAATTTCAACGTTGGTGCATTTCGTTTGAAGAAATTGTGGTGTTTCGACAGGTTAAGATTTCTGGAGGTGGACGATGCAATGTGACAAATGGGCATTGTGCTGACAATGTGGTGAGAATTCTGTATATGAATAGATATAATTAATCCAATGGCTATTTTACTAGATATTTCGAACCTGTTCAAATTTAGTAAGTTGATGGCAAAGTTCGTAGTCAATAAAAACTATCTTATATGATCTTATATGACCTTTGAGAACTCCAGTAAGGAATCTGATTGTAATGGTTGTGTGTGTGTGTGTGTGTGATATATTGTCTTTGTTTTTCCTTGAATAAATTGAATATCGTTTTAGTAGATTACTAATCTCAGGAAATGGGTACTAATTTATTTTTTCCAATTCTGGTTTGCATACTAGGATTGGTCAATTTTGATATGTAGAATGGAAAAGGTATTCCAAGTTCTGCAATCTAATATTTTGTGCCTTTATGTAATCCTCTGTTAAGCTGCTTAATTTGGCCTTCTAGCAATAGGATTTGTGGAGTCGAAATCCTAATTTGTACTTAGCCTATGTGTGGCCAATTTTCTTAACTATTGCCTATTATTAGAGAACTTCTTTCATTTGCATAGAAGTGAGTTTTGTAATACATAACTAGTATATATTCTTTTTAAAATGCTAATAGGCAATAGCAATATTAGACATAGATTTTGGCAGGAAACTACCCAAGAGGTAAGAAAGAACTGCAAGGATCATTTTTCAATATGCACAGCCCAATGGATACTATGTCATGGTTTTCCGATCGTGGTGTTGAACTGAAGGTAATCTTGAAAACTTAATACTGTATGTTTTCTTACTTTCTCACAATTCAATGTCATGTATCAGTTACGTTTCACCATTTACTTCAGACTGAAGATGATGGAAGAGTATTTCCTGTCAGTAACAGTTCATCTACGGTAATAGATTGCCTCATGTCTGAAGCAAAGAAGAGAGGGGGTAGGTGTTGCGACAACTTCTCATAATTTCTAGTGGAGATCTCTTTATGTTATAATTTAAGAATTTATTCATTGTCACACTAGCACACTCGTGTTGACTCCCAGAATATTCCTGCTACATCACTCAAAATGAGGATAAGATTGCAATTTAAAGAGGAAGAAATATAGTGGGGAAAGAATCAAAGAATGTAGGTCTACCTTACTCCTTTCAATTCTATTTCTGAAACAACCAGTCTTGATGGTTCCAATGGAGATGATTCTCATTTACCTGCCTCCCTGACCAAATCCCACCGACCATTCTCTTTCATGGAGCTAACCACCACCGATGAAGGAAGCTGTTCTCTCTCTCTCTCAGAACAATGCAATGTAGCCAGGTCCTTGAGGTCAAAAACCATTGCCAAATAACTCTGCTAAAACTCCCAAATACCAAACGCTGAATACAAGATCCAAAACTTGATTAAATTACTACGGGGGCTTTGATCTGGATATATAATGCAAATAGGATATTTTCCAATTTTTTTATTTACTTATATAAATTTAATTTTTTTCTTTATCCAGTTCTCATCTTTGCTTGAAAGAAATTTAATTAAATAAATAAGATAAGAGTTCCTCATGGATGCTAACATAATAGATTATGTTTTACACACTGACATACGTGGAGAAAGCAGAGTAGATAAAGATTTATAAAATGATATTATATGCCAGTGAAATGGCTTGTCATAAAAAAGTGTACTAGGAGATGGTGAAACAGAACTTCGTAAGTGTGGAAAATTGGAAGGTCACATAACTACCAGACTACTGCTAGGGGGTCATTTTCTGTTCTGCAGCTTAGAATAAATAATTCATTTGTATGAAGCTACCTTGTATGTTTATATTTCTGTGCACTCTGTAAAGCTTGTGTCTTTTCTCACTCGTAATTGGTGCTAACTCTGAGTTTCTTGATCAGTTTTGCTGCAGACTGGCAAAACTGTTACAAGTGCATCAATAGCTGGTGGGAAATTCTTGGTCAAAATTGAAAAACGCACTGTTGATTATATGGAATATGTTGAAGCTGATTACCTATTGATTGCTAGTGGGAGTAGCCAGCAGGTTGTTTCCAGCTGTAGGTTCAGGATCATAGTTGATTGCATCTTTGTGCATACTAATTTTCTTCTTGAGTCATTATTTCCGTAACAGGGTTATCATCTTGCTACTCAAGTTGGTCACTCTATCGTGACACCTGTTCCCAGTTTATTCACTTTCAAGATTGATGATTTACAGTTAGCAGAATTGTCTGGGGTAATAGTTCTATGACTATTTTACGATGTATTCTTTGATTAGTTTTTATAGTTGGAAATATCTGGCGGATCATAGGCATATCTAAGTATTAGGCTACCAACCATTGTAGTATATTAATGTTTTTACTTTGATATTCTAATTGGATATTTTTCTATCATATGCCCAGGTTTCTTTTCCTAAAGTGAGAGCAAAATTGAAGCTAGAAAATGTTCAAAAGAACATACCCGAGCTGACTCAGGCAAGATCTCTGATTGGCAACATTTAGAGTGTGTTTGATGCATATTAAAATGAGAGAATGCATTTTTTTGAAGTGATGTGATGAGGAATATGTGGTTGAAAAAGAAGGAAAAGTTATTGATGTGATGGAAAATATTATTTTACTGAAGAATGTGTGGTTGAAAATTAGTTGAAGAATGAAAATGAAAATTTTAATCTGTACCAAACATGGGCTTAGATTTTGATCTTGTGTGGAGTTACTCATGATTTTGGAATTATAGGTTGGGCCAATGTTAGTAACACATTGGGGATTTAGTGGGCCCGTGATTCTTCGGTTATCTGCTTGGGGAGCTCGTCATCTCTCCGATTCATATTACAAAGGTCAGAAACAATTTATTACTCTTCTTCTTCCTTTGCTTCTATATCCTTATTATGTCTCTCAGATTTAACACCATCTACATCCAGGGACACTTCTTGTGGATTTCGTTCCCGATCTTCACATAGAATATGTGAAGAAAGTTCTTATCCAGCATAAAAATCAATTTGTGGTTAGTATATTTTGAATCTAGTCTCCGATAGAGCCTTTACTATTTCTTTACTCCGTATCTTCATTTAGGCCTTTTTTCCATGTCAGGTGCAGTGTAATATGTTATCTAGTAAAGAAAAAGGGAAGAACAAAAAACAAAGAAGCAAACCAGCCAAGTAATGCAATGCCACAAAATTATGAATTTATTATAAGTTAGATTCAATACAAGGAATTAACTAGTACACAAAGTAAAGAGAAAACATATATAGATAATTGAACTTTAAATTATTTAATCCAACTGTTATTTTAAATTCTCTTTAGCAAGTAAAATCATGATCCTTGTGTTTTTACTTCAAGGACACTTGCACTCCAGTAGCTGTCACATGCTGTCATCTGTTATCTGATACTTTTCAGTTGGCCATTGCAGAAGCAAAAAATTATCAATTCATTTCCTTCAGAATTCAGCCTTGTGAAGAGATTTTGGAGATATATAATAGGACATGAGGTTGAATGGTCATTCCACTGAAAAATGATATGTTGGATTATTTTGGTGAACTTTTCTTCTCTTTTCTGATGTCCATTTTGCTTCACAGGATATAGGAGATCTTTTGTGGGCTTCCATTTCCAACAATGTATTAATATCAATTGCTTTTCAGCTAAAGAATTGTTCTTTCATCGTGAAAGGGAAGGTATGTTTCTTTAGGGCCGCTTTACCAAATTTGTACATACCTTTTCCATATGGAAGTAATAAAAATTTGCATTATACCAAATGAAGGGACAATTCAAGGATGAATTTGTCACTGCAGGCGGCGTTCCATTGTCCGAGGTGTCTCTCTTTTCCTCCCTCACGCTCCCCTTATGTATCTATGCGAGCAATTATACCCTGCTTTTCTTGTGTTATTGGAACGATTTTTTGTGCTGCCCGTGCTTTCATGCAGATATCTCTGAACACAATGCAGAGCAGGATCCAGCCACATCTATTCTTTGCTGGGGAGGTAATATTACTTTGGATGCCTTTTGCATGTAAATATTTTATCTTGCACTAATGGGTTGGCATTGATTTCAAATTCTACAACACCGGCTGAAATACCTGTTAAACTGAAATTCTGTAGGTACTGAATATTGATGGTATAACTGGAGGCTTCAATTTCCAGGTAATAAAGTTCTTCGTTCTCGGGGGTGTTTTAAAGAATTTTACTAATAATTTATACTGAAAGTAGAACCAAACTATATAAAACTTTTATATTTTTAAACAGATGAGCTATCTACTGCATCTTTTTTACTTTATGAGTTTAACTTAAAGATTTCAAAATTTCAACCTCTTTATTATTATGCATCAATATATCGTGGACATTGTAATAATTAGCATGGAAACTGTGTTCTCTACTGTTTCATTTATTGTATGGATACATTGTTCTACAGAATGCTTGGTCGGGTGGATATATTGCAGGAACAACTATCGGCAACCTGGCAATGACTGCTAATCTGGACGAAGCAGCATTATAGAAGCCGGAATTTTTTTACAAGTTCCTTTTGGAGTGTGTTTAAAGAGAACGAGAAATCAGACACGAGACCTGGTTTGAAATCTTGATCATGTTCTTCATTTTTCTTAGCTTTGATCTTCATTTAGTCTCTGTTCTCTCTCTAGAGTTTTTCCTCTACAAAAATGTATGAAAATTAATAGAGTTCTGAAAAATCTATGCTCCTGTTTGAGCCCAATTTTTTTTTTTTAATAATGTATTTTGGAATAGTAGATTGATGGAAAATATGTGGTTAAAAAATAAAAAAAAAATTTGAATTTAAATATAATATTATTTTATTGAATAATATGTGATTGAAAAGAAAAGAGAAAAAAAAATATTTTGAAAATAATGAGGATGAAACAATGACTATATTATAAGAATCAGATTGTAAGTCAATCATCATCAATTTTTTTTTATTTTTTTCCCCCTTTGAATAGGTTGCGAAATCTTGTGGGCTTTTTCAACTTCTGTCAAATTTTGATGTGATGGATTGGATCCGCTTTTGTTGATTTGCATTCTTACTCTGTTAGAATTTGGGTAAGCTTAAAAAGTCTGCTTATAAATGTTATTATAATTAATGTTTTTTCGATTGGTTTAAGTTTTAAAAAAATAAAAATAAAAAGTTTGTTTATTTTAAGAGTAAAGAGAGACTTAGTTTTAAAAGTAACTTTTTTACTTGAAAATAGAGCAACCTACCTAAAAAATAGGACCAACTTGTAAATTTGTTTGGCGGTAATTATTCTACTTAAACTTGTTTCATTTTGATTACTCAACTTATATTTTTCTTTCGATTTGATCATTTAACTTTTATAATTATTTTCATTTCACTATTAATTCATACTTGTGTCCCCTGTGACAACTATACTTTCTCAACAAAAAAAAAAAAATGTTAAATTTGTATTTTTTAGCTATAAAAAACATAATTACCTCAAATTTACGGTCATTGATGAAATGTTTAACTTTAAAAAAATTAAATAGTTAAACGATGAAATTAAAATAAATTAAAGTCGAATGGTTCATTTAGTAAATTTATAAATCATTTATAAAGAGGAATATAAAGATTAATAGTAGTAGGGAGTTCCTTGAAGTATTTGTGAAATATGTAGTTGATTCTTATAAAAAGTCGAAGTTAATTATGGACTTTGCCTTTGTTTGATCCAAATTATTTTCAAAATATATTTTTCCGTCTCTTATTTTGTGTTACGCCTCTCTACACAAGGACTTCAACGCGGTCTCAACCCTCTTGCGTGGCAAACGGTTCGACGGTCCCATGCCTTGTTTACACTAACATGAGGCGAAAACTAGATCGACCCTCAAGTGTTGACGACCTGTTTCCTTCCGCGAAATGAAGCGGGTCAACCTCATGACACGCAAACTCCATGGAAAGAGCCGGTACAGGACAAGGCGATGAAGAGATCCTAAACGGATCTTGTAAATGACAAGACAATTCGTTGCCGCTTGTTTGGTCAAGTCCAAGGAAGCAAATTAGGTCTTAGGATGCGAAAATGGTATTGGTATTTAAGGCTGTGATTGATTGATTGTCTACAACAAGGAAGGTCAATTACTTGGATGAGGATATGTGCATTGTCATCCAACGACCTTCATTCGCCATGTCCAAATATAAAAGCTCACACTTAGTGTCATTCAAAGGTAATGCAAGTTTAGACTCTCAAACCTATAATTTTGCTACCATATCTTTTATTTGTTTATCCCTTTATTTGTTTATCCTTAAAGCCGACCCCATTTTATTATATTGGAGGCTCAAGTTTAAAGCTCCCCCATACTTATATAACAACTCTTCCAACTGATTTGACTGTCGAGTACGCGACCGGTTGAGGTGGAGGAGGCCTCAAGGCCACATGTGACTAATGGTTTGCCCAAGTGTACAAGAGCCAAACTTGCGTGGACGTGAGAGGTCTTGGAATCTGTTGGCCACATTAGCGGTACATTTTTTGGAGTCAACAGATGCCTTATCACATGTTTCAGCTTCATCAAAATGGCTCGCCTTTTGTAGGCCTTATCACAAGTTTTAGCTTCATCAAAGCGGCTCACCCTTTGCAACAAGGGCATCGCTTCGTATGATTAAGCCTTAACACAGGCTTCAGCTTCATTAAAGCGGCTCACTCTTTGCAACAAGGGCATCGCCTCGTATGATAAGCCTTATCACAGGCTTCAACTTCATCAAAGCAGCTCGCCCTTTGCAACAAGGGCATCGCCTCGTATGATTAAGCTTTATCACAAGCTTTAACTTCATCAAAGCAACTCTCATTTACGACAAGGACATCACCTCATTCAATCTAGCCCCTCTCAAACTATACCTCTGATTCTTCAAACTCGAGCTGTTGTTGCGACCACGTCCTTTTTTCTCATTCAAATTCAAAAGTCTATGCATTATATGAATCATACCTGAACTTCATGGACTGTTGTTACGCCTCTCTACACAAGGACTCTCACGTGGCCTCAATCCTCCTGCGTGGTAAATAGTTAGACGGTCTCACGCCCTGTACACTAACTTGAGGCGAAGCTGGACTGACCCTCAAGTGCGGACGGTCCATTTCCTCTCGCGAAATGAAGCTGTGCGGGAAGGCCGGTTTAGGACGAGGTAGTGAAGAGATCCTAAACGAATCTTGTAACGACAAAACAACTCACTGCCACCGTTGCCGTCGCCGCCGTCACCAGCCTATTTGGTCAAGTCCAAGACCACAAGCTCTGTCTTATGGATACGAAAGTAGTATTGGCATTTAAGGCTGTGATTGATTGATATCTACGATAAGAAAGGTCAATCGTTTGGATGAGGCCACGTGCATTGTCATCCCACGGCCTTCATTCGCCCTGCCCAAGTATAAAAGTTCACTCTTAGTGACATTCAAAGATAATACACACGACCTTCATTCGTCGGCTTGGATCGTTTTGATGAGCCACGAGTCGCTCAGGCTCGTCAAAAAGACGAGCCCGAGCCGAGCGGTTCGTGGGGGCAAGCCACTCGGCCCATTGCCACCACTATTTTCAATACTCATTTTAACTACACATTCTCTTATACAATAATTTTAAAAGTAAATCAAAATTTTTTTCTTATTTTTTAATCACACATTCTCCAATTTTTTACTATTTCAAAATGCATTTTTTAAAATAAAAATAAAAATGGAGCCCAATCAATGGCTGAATCAACTTGGACTAAATACACATTTTTTCAAATTTATGCACTTCTCTTGTCTCTGATTTGACGCACCTTGGATGTCGGTTTTCAACAAATGAAAGTTATATTTTTTTCTAGCAAACCAAAATAGACCTTCTAAACATATATCTAATTAATACGACTCTATGGTAGACAAGTTGCTGATGCATAAAGTAGCATTGTAGCTACCAAATCGAAAACCTTCCTTCACCACCCATATTGTGTCCAATGTCACGTTTCATCTTATCTTTTCTTTTCCGAAAAAGTGCTTCACGGGTTTATAGGATAACGCTCATTTATGGTGTATTTGAGCCATATTATTTNAAGGGCATCGCCTCGTATGATTAAGCTTTATCACAAGCTTTAACTTCATCAAAGCAACTCTCATTTACGACAAGGACATCACCTCATTCAATCTAGCCCCTCTCAAACTATACCTCTGATTCTTCAAACTCGAGCTGTTGTTGCGACCACGTCCTTTTTTCTCATTCAAACTCAAAGTCTATGCATTATATGAATCATACCTGAACTTCATGGACTGATGTTACGCCTCTCTACACAAGGACTCTCACGTGGCCTCAACCCTCCTGCGTGGTAAATAGTTAGACGGTCCCACGCCCTGTACACTAACTTGAGGCGAAGCTGGACTGACCCTCAAGTGCGGACGCCCATTTCCTCTCGCGAAATGAAGCTGTGCGGGAAGGCCGGTTTAGGACGAGGTAGTGAAGAGATCCTAAACAGATCTTGTAACGACAAGACAACTCATTGCCACTGTTGCCGCCGTCGCCAGCCTATTTGGTCAAGTCCAAGACCACAAGCTCTGTCTTATGGATACGAAAGTAGTATTGACATTTAAGGCTGTGATTGATTGATATCTACGATAAGAAAGGTCAATCATTTGGATGAGGCCACGTGCATTGTCATCCCACGGCCTTCATTCGCCCTGCCCAAGTATAAAAGTTCACTCTTAGTGACATTCAAAGATAATATACACGACCTTCATTCGTCGGCTTGGATCGTTTTGACGAGCCACGAGTCGCTCAGGCTCGTCAAAAAGACGAGCCCGAGCACGAGCCGAGCGGTTCGTGGGGGCAAGCCACTCGGCCCATTGCCACCACTATTTTCAATACTCATTTTAACTACACATTCTCTTGTACAATAATTTTAAAAGTAAATCAAAATTTTTTTCTTATTTTTTAATCACACATTCTCCAATTTTTTACTATTTCAAAAAGCATTTTTTAAAATAAAAATAAAAATGGAGCCCAATCAATGGCTGAATCAACTTGGACTAAATACACATTTTTTCAAATTTATGCACTTTTCTTGTCTCTGTTTGACGCACCTTGGATGTCGGTTTTCAGCAAATGAAAGTTATATTTTTTTCTAGCACACCAAAATAGACCTTCTAAACATATATCTAATTAATACGACTCTATGGTAGACAAGTTGCTGATGCATAAAGTAGCATTGTGGCTACCAAATCGAAAACCACCCATTTTGTGTCCAATGTCACGTTTCATCTTATCTTTCTTTTCCAAAAAGAGCTTCACGGGTTTATAGGATAAGGCTCATTTAGGGTGTGTTTTGAGCTCTTAAATAGTAGATTGATGGAGAATATGTGGTTGAAAAAGAAGGAAAAATTATTAATGTGATGAAAAATATTATTTTATTGTAGAATGTGCGGTTGAAATAATGTGTATCAAACATGGACTTAGTTTAGAAATCAACTTTCAACTTATTTCTACTCAATAGAAATGTTAAATTAACTGGTCAAAATAGAAAGAATCAAAGAATATGGGCTGACAACAATGGATGATAAAATACGAGTGAATTGGGATAGGGATAGAGAACGTGATCATCGCTAGAAGAAACATAAATAAATAAAAGAGTGGGGCGCTAAATGGGAAAATTTCACATTACGAAAATTCTTGGTGGGCATGGAGAGGATCATTCCGTCCTACTCCATTGTCATTTCTACCGTCGATGCACGACAAGCCTTTCTTTCGTTGCTACGGTGATTGTCTTGATCGATCGAATTAAATAAAATTTCACAAAATAATTAATAAACTTTATCCTAAAACTTTCTGCCTATATACGCCCACAAAAGAACAAAAGCCAAAGACACAACTTTTATGATAGACAGTGAAAGGGACACGTCATACCCCTTAAAAGCCTGTCCTTTTCATTGCCCAAACGGCCCTCCGTATATTCCAGATATTCCGTAATCCACATATTTTCTCGGCAAATTTCCATATAAATAAATAATCCTCCAGTATTTTCATAACCTTTATCACTTGGCAGCCTTTTCTTCTCTTTCTCTTGAAAGAAAACTTCAAATACGTCGCCGTCGGGGATTTCCATTTTCGTCTAGAATATCCCGAAATTCTTGCATCTCTGGTAACTAATTTATGGCTATTTTTCAGTTTCCTTTATTTTCGGCAATTTATTTATTATACGATAAATGATAAACATGTATGAATGAGTATTATTTTTATTTTTTATTTTTTATTTTTTAAAGTTTTTAGCAGTGTAGAAGAGATCGAGAAGAATTTTCGAAAATTGTTTATACCAGTGGAGAAAGGAATGGTGGGAGAGGTGGGGAATGTTGGGAAGAAAGTGATTGTAGGAGTGTGTGTAATGGAAAAGAAGGTGAAATGCGGCTCCGAGGTTCTCCCTTTTTGTCTCAATTTTCACTGTCACAAAACCATGCACAGTTTGTGTAGTGTTGCGTAACACGGTGTTATTCAGTTCCGAATCTCATTCATTTGCTTTCTTTTTCTTTTTTCGTTTGCTTTTTGCTTTTATTGTTGTTTCAACAGGTTTTTTCGGCGCCGATGTTGCAGATTTTAGACAGATTGCAGGCGTTCGGAGAATTTGAGGTACTGTGTTTGGGCGTTCACATTGAATCTAAACTGAGGGGAAAGTGAATAAAATGGTTTCTCGTAGATAAATTAGTTTACCATAGTAAAATGGAAAATATTAGCTATATTATTTGCATGCCTCTTCAAATTTATTTGATGAATATCTGTTCTACAATGTGTAGATTATTCATTTTGGGGACAAGGTTATACTCGAGGAACCCATAGAGAGGTAAAATCATTATAATTCTAATATATCTCTGGTGTTTCATTGGTTCTTTAAGAGCTATTAATATATCAAAAATACTGCAATGTTTTTCACTCCATGTGGTGTAATATTGCAGCTGGCCAATATGTGAATGCTTGATTGGCTTCTATTCTAGTGGCTATCCTTTAAAGAAGGCTGAAGCATATGCTCAATTAAGAAAGTATGAAACACATCTAGATGCTTCTCAAGTTTACCGTCTCTCATTGCAGAGCTATTCCTATATTCTAATACTGCCTGTCTTATTAGAAATGAGTTTATTGTATAACCCAGTGTTGGAATGTAATCGTTTTTGCTTTCCATTTCAAGTGCAAGGAATTATACCACGGGCATGATTGTACTCTGATTTCTATTTTATATTATACTTAAATCAGTTGAAATTTTAGCACATCTTATTGCTTCAAATTTAAATTACCTTATGTTTGAACCCCATTTTTACTTGAAAATGAGTTTTGTAATAGTGAATTTTTAAAGAATTTTTGGTTAAAAAGTATGAAAAATTTTGGGTTTACGTGCAAAATATTTTATCGCGAGAATGTGTAGTTGGAACTGAATTTGAAAAAAAAAAAAAAACGAGTTTGACTTTGTTCAGTTTCAGATATCATCACAGTATTGCCAGTCCTTGGCAAAGTGGAAGTCCCTTTTTTTATGATATTTAAAATTTAAGAGGCGACGTTATATTGGTATTATAGGTAAATTTGCTAGAGTAAAGAATTTTAATGTGTGAAAATATATGTGGCTCTTCACCATAATGAATAAATTTTGAGGAAATTGTTTATGGCAGCGTAACAAATGTTCAGAATGTGAGGGCATAAATAGAATTGGACGAAATAAAAAATGATTATATGCCTTTCTCGGTTTAAGAATGACAATCACGATTCTAATCAATGTTAATATATACAAACTTGGAAGTATAGTTGGGCTTGGGTCATTTTCTAGATTTGGTATTTCCAGTCCCTGTTGATGGATTCCTATTGTTTATTTATTCAGGTTGAAATGATAAAAAATCTGATGTCCGTGTTGACATTTATAAAGTTGTCGATTGGAATCTGATATCTTATTCTTCTTATTCTCAATACTATTTCGTAAACAGATAATGTAGAATATATCCATTGACATTTGCAGTCCTTTAAGAAGGAAGTTATCACTTATAATGCTCTGTTGATTTCTTTGTTTTAGGCCTTTCCTTGTAAATGAATTGGCGTCACAACACCTTCTTCATGATCGAAGAGCAGTGTATGAGGTTTGCATTTGGTTTTGTAGAGAGATCTGAGATATACCTACACTTTGATGCACTCTATATACTCTACTTTTTAGATGTGAAAACACTTTCAAATGAATAAATAAGTAGAGAAGCTTATATGGTGCAACTGTGCAAGTACTCAATGAATTTGTTAGCTGTTTCTTATTCTTACTGTTTTTAATAGGTGAAACATATTGTACTAATGGCACCATATAGGGGTGCTATACTGCTAGAACCAATCTTCTGGAATTTGTCTTATTAAGCCTAATTCGTTTGTCTCGTTTAAAATTCCATTTGGATTCTTCTGATCTTGTTATGAGACACCATCTCTGCCCAACCCACTCTCAAAAGTTTGAAGATCTGAAGGACTAATATGGAAGCGATAGTTTAGTATCAATTGTCTAATCTAGTCAATCTCATCACACACAAGAAGGAATTCTTCTAAGGCTGTACTTGAAAGCACACATGAAAGAGAATGTAAACTAAATAAGTAAAGTAAAAGCAGCTGCCTTATGTTTAAGCTGTATTGGATTCGGTGAAAGGCTAAAGAGAAGAGTTTCTTCGTTTTCTTTTAATATGCCTGCTCTCTCCTCCTTCATGCATTTCACTTTTTAGTTTCTTGGTGCCTTTTTTTTTTAATCTACAACCCTGGACTTCAATTTTTCTTACCCCTGATTAGCAACATTTATGTATTGGTAAAGTTCAAGTATGTGTGGTTTTCAAAGGATGAACTTGATGATACTAGTTTTTGTTTCTCCTTTCACCTATCGTGATAGTATGCCTTTGTACTTTTCTTTATATTTTTTAGTTTGTGGTTCTTATTCGGTGATATTTTCAGCGGCTTGAAATGTATGGAATTCCTGTTCCAAGATACGCCCTTGTTAACAGAGAATTTCCTTATCAAGACCTGGATTATTTTATCGAGGAGGAGGATTATGTTGAGGTTCATGGGCATCGATTCTGGAAGCCTTTTGTGGAGAAGCCCATTCATGGTAACATATATTCTGAATATTAAGATCAATTCTCTGTGTTTGCCAATTCTGGTTATAATGTATGACCAATATAATTTGGTCTGGTCTTCTTAACCACTGCACTTTGAATTGCTTTTATTTGTTCACAATTTTGGATATTGAAGAATCCTTTCAAACCAACCTCTCTAAACATCTCATTTTAGTGCCCAATTTCCTATGGACCTGAATTTGTTGACTCTAGTGGCAGTGTGTATGGTTACTGTGTACTATATTGTGGAAATGCATGCCAACTCTCATTTTTCATCTTTTGAAGGTGATGATCACAGTATAATGATATATTACCCCAGTTCAGCTGGTGGGGGAATGAAAGAACTGTTTCGGAAGGTGAGTCTGTAATATATTTTTTTAATTAAGTTCATTTTATGCTCAATTGCACGTGTACATTTTCATCTCCCAACCCACCTCACGTCTTTTTGAGACACTTTAATGCTTCATGTGAGGATTGGAGATTGCAAATAAAAAAATTTCTTGAAAAGTTAAATGTGTGTTGTTGGTTTTATTTTAGTATATCATGTGTATTAATGCCAAGTGGATCTTTAATTCATTTCATTTTATGTTCAATGGCTCAGTTCCCTATTGGTGCCCAGTTTCTGTTCCATAGACAAATGTTTGCATTCATACTAAAGATATTTTTTTTCTTTTCTATTTTTTATGATTCTAAGTGTAAACACATTTTTTATTATCTGAGAACATGAAAGGCACGCACTCCATGCTTTGGAACTCTTGCTTCACGGCCATTAAAAAACCTCACCTTCACCTCTCACCTTCAAACAAGTTGCTTGACTTGCAATGAGATTTTCGTTACTTGAAATTGTTGGTAGTCCGTGTCTCTGTTTTTATTTTATTGCTGGTTTTCACTGTTGTACTTTTTGCACATTACAAAAACATGTCCTTTGACATCTTTATCAGGTTGGTAATCGGTCAAGTGAATTTCGTCCGGAGGTTAGAAGAGTGAGACGTGAAGGGTCTTATATCTACGAGGAATTTATGCCCACTGGAGGAACGGATGTGAAGGTTGTTTAATCAACTTCACTAGTTTTCAGGGGACTTGTCTTTATAATTTTTCTATCTTTTCAGTGAGCAAATATTGTAAACCTACATACATACGTGGTTGATCTCCTAAGCACCGGTGCTTAACTTATGCTTAGCACTCATGTGACATGATACACTACAATAGGTGGTGGGAGATAATGATTGGTTACAAAACTGATTACACCACCTATTGTAGTGTGCCACGTCACCTGGTGCTTAGCTTATCCGATGCTTAGGAGATCAATTCCTTGTGTGTGTGTGTGTGTGTATGGAAGACTGGAAGTTTGTATGTTGGAGATTCTATTCTTGAGTTATGAGGATATTGTTAAATTTTCGAACAACTTATAATGTTGCTCAAGTTTATCTGATTCAAGTTTTTGTTTCCCTGTGCTCTTGGGGATTTATAATTTCCCTTCATATACTGTACACTGGGCTGTTATGGTCATACTTTTTAGAGCTTCAGGGCATAGTATTCTTTGTCCCTTATATGTTGGTTTCTTTCAAGGTTGTTAGTTTATACTTTGATAGTTTCAGTGAATGAAATTCAACTTTTTAACCTTTTAGCACATAAATCACTTGAAATATTTTGGTGTAGATATATATGGAAGCTCTTATTGGAATTTCTATTCTTGAGCCTATGAGAAATTTAAATCTAACCGTAATTTACATGTGCTGCTGGAGGTCATTGATTTCAAGTTTGTGTTCTCTTTGCCCTGAAAACACATAGAAATGCTTGGCTTTATTTATAGCAGCTACTGAATCTGAACCTTGGATAGAGATTCTATGTTTTCTTAGGGTTAT
Organism: Fraxinus ornus; assembly: GCA_903798235.1. Lineage (NCBI taxonomy): Eukaryota > Viridiplantae > Streptophyta > Magnoliopsida > Lamiales > Oleaceae > Fraxinus > Fraxinus ornus. The sequence continues at coordinate 91,997 of CAIGRF010362354.1, read as the reverse complement.
GTTTTCATGTTTCAAATTAGACTGATGTCTTGTTTGTCCCCTTCTCCTTAGTGCTCATCTCCCTTACTGGGGAAGAAAAACCCTGGGCAAACAAAAAGGATAGAGAAGAAAATCTTTCTTCTAACATTTTGTATATTTAATATTGGGTCTTGTGCTGTGTTCAACACTGTGGACAAACACTCTTTTGCATTTGATAACTAAAAGCCATTTGAACTCCTTGTTCTACTTAGGTGTATACAGTGGGCCCTGAGTATGCACATGCAGAAGCAAGAAAATCTCCTGTTGTTGATGGAGTTGTTATGAGAAATCCTGATGGTAAAGAGGTAAGTAATTTTTCCATATGGATCTTGATAATTTGATTTTTATATCATGTATTTGGGCTCCCCCCCTTTAGGAAATAAAATTTCAAATTGAAAATGCTGTTTTATGGAGTTTGTCCTGGAAGAAGTAAGTAATTTTTCCATATGGATCTTGATAATTTGATTTTTATATCATGTATTTGGGCTCCCCCCTTTAGGAAATAAAATTTCAAAGTGAAAATGCTGTTTTATGGAGTTTATCCTGGAAGTATATTTTTGAATTCTGTGCAGAGTTGGGTATGGGTGGATATATTATTTTCTGTTAAAACTTTGGGGCTTCCAAATATAATTTCTTTGTGCCTGCTACCCAATTCCCTTCCCCTTTCAGATCCTGGAGGGGAAACGTTGTTTAAAGGTCAACATTTCATGCTTCTTTTATTTGTAAGTTTCGTACCTTGGCATATGACACTGGTTTTTGAACTTTCTCACATGAACCTCTCCACTCTTTCACTTGTAGACACCTACAACGAACTCTGCTCATCACATAGGTGCATTACCAGCACTAGTTGTCAGTTGTAATTCTTACTTCATTTTGTTGGAGATACTTATCTTCTGGTTGGAACTTTTTCAGGTTAGGTACCCTGTTTTACTTACTCCTGCTGAGAAGCAGATGGCAAGAGAGGTGTGCATGGCGTTTAGGCAAGCAGTAAGTCACTTTGAGCCTGTAAAAATTATATTCCTCCTTCCATGTCATATGTTTATTTGTGTGTGGAAATTTTGTCAGCCACTAGTGCATGGTAATTCATTGTCATCTATGTCCATTCCGTAATATATCAGTGATTGAGCTCTTGCCATCTCCGTTTCTCTCTCTTCCCCTCTGCCATGCATGTATCACGGCAATTTGTCTGCTTTTCAAAGATCACTTAAATTTTAGATGAGCTGATTTTTTAAAAATAAACTTGTATAGTCAAAATCATTTCAGCGAACTCCTTTGCTTGAATATATGGTTTTCGATTATGTTATGATACGGCTTCCTCTCATTTATTGACATCAACCAGTTGTAGTCGAATTGTCCATTTTATTGTTTCTCTAGGTGCTATATAGCATCTAGAAGTTCATTATAAGAGACTCGTTTTCAACTTTCTTCTTCACATAAAAAATGAAAAATCAAAAGAAGGCTTTTTCCTCCCATTTTTTTTTTTTTTTTTTTGATAACCGTGGATGTCCGGCCAGCTTTTTCCTCTTAATCTGCCTTATTAAGATTTTANTTTTTATATCATGTATTTGGGCTCCCCCCCTTTAGGAAATAAAATTTCAAATTGAAAATGCTGTTTTATGGAGTTTGTCCTGGAAGAAGTAAGTAATTTTTCCATATGGATCTTGATAATTTGATTTTTATATCATGTATTTGGGCTCCCCCCTTTAGGAAATAAAATTTCAAAGTGAAAATGCTGTTTTATGGAGTTTATCCTGGAAGTATATTTTTGAATTCTGTGCAGAGTTGGGTATGGGTGGATATATTATTTTCTGTTAAAACTTAGGGGCTTCCAAATATAATTTCTTTGTGCCTGCTACCCAATTCCCTTCCCCTTTCAGATCCTGGAGGGGAAACGTTGTTTAAAGGTCAACATTTCATGCTTCTTTTATTTGTAAGTTTCGTACCTTGGCATATGACACTGGTTTTTGAACTTGCTCACATGAACCTCTCCACTCTTTCACTTGTAGACACCTACAACGAACTCTGCTCATCACATAGGTGCATTACCAGCACTAGTTGTCAGTTGTAATTCTTACTTCATTTTGTTGGAGATACTTATCTTCTGGTTGGAACTTTTTCAGGTTAGGTACCCTGTTTTACTTACTCCTGCTGAGAAGCAGATGGCAAGAGAGGTGTGCATGGCGTTTAGGCAAGCAGTAAGTCACTTTGAGCCTGTAAAAATTATATTCCTCCTTCCATGTCATATGTTTATTTGTGTGTGGAAATTTTGTCAGCCACTAGTGCATGGTAATTCATTGTCATCTATGTCCATTCCGTAATATATCAGTGATTGAGCTCTTGCCATCTCCGTTTCTCTCTCTTCCCCTCTGCCATGCATGTATCACGGCAATTTGTCTGCTTTTCAAAGATCACTTAAATTTTAGATGAGCTGATTTTTTAAAAATAAACTTGTATAGTCAAAATCATTTCAGCGAACTCCTTTGCTTGAATATATGGTTTTCGATTATGTTATGATACGGCTTCCTCTCATTTATTGACATCAACCAGTTGTAGTCGAATTGTCCATTTTATTGTTTCTCTAGGTGCTATATAGCATCTAGAAGTTCATTATAAGAGACTCGTTTTCAACTTTCTTCTTCACATAAAAAATGAAAAATCAAAAGAAGGCTTTTTCCTCCCTTTTTTTTTTTTTTTTTTTTTTGATAACCGTGGATGTCCGGGCAGCTTTTTCCTCTTAATCTGCCTTATTAAGATTTTAGACTACTTTATTATGTCTTAAAGCATCTATCTTGCTAATTAGCAGATGTACCAAAGAAGGATGTAGAGTTTAGTGAGGCTACTTCAAGATATTTACTCATGGGTGGGGCAAGCTCTTCTATTCTGGTTCCTGGTTTCATGTCGTTCACGGCATAAGTTTTCTTGAAGCATACATGCATACCTCGGTCTTACAATTAGTCATTTTGTTAAAGGTCTTACAATTAGTCTTTTTTTTAACAAACATATATTTTCTGAATGCGTTTTTTCTCCCGCAAATGTCATTATAGGTTTGTGAGGAATTGTTCTTACGAGAAAATAGGGTAAACATTTTTTCTCTCACTGTTATATCAGGTTTGTGGCTTTGATCTCTTGCGCTGTGAGGGGCGTTCCTATGTTTGTGACGTGAATGGATGGAGTTTTGTTAAGAACTCTTACAAGTAATGTTATTTGTCTGCACCTCTCTTAGTTCTTTATTGGCTCGCTTTCTCATCTCTCTCTCCCCGTCACCCACCCACATTCACTCGCTATCTTGTTCTAATTGAATTAGTTCATTAACAGTAATTTGGAATCATTCAAATGTTTATAATGCATTATTATTTTAAAAATATTAATTTGTCGACCATCACTTCATTTTATTTTGGGAATGAATAGGAAGTTGATTACTAGAACTTAATTGTCTTTCTTGCAAGCCTATGTATCACTCAAAACAATCTGATCTAGTTTTGACTCCATAAAATTTTCAATTCAATTTGTTTATGCTGGCTTATAGCAAAGGAGAAAATATTGATCCGGAAGGTCATCGAATCCATGCCCATGCTCTTGCACATACGTTTAAGATTTAAATGAAGTCATCTTGTCTATGAGTTGAAGGATGCGCATTACTGTAATATTACACAACAACACTAGAACACGTGAAGCCAGAATTAAAGATCAAAGATCATTTCTATCTACATTCTTATCAACTTAATCTCCTGAATTTTTGTGTTTTTGCTTTTGAATACTAGTTATTGAATGCAGGTATTATGATGATGCTGCTTGTGTATTGAGGAAGATGTTTCTTGAGGCAAAAGCCCCACATCTTTCGTCAACAATTCCCCCAACTTTACCATGGAAGGTTAATGAGCCAGCTCAGCCTTCTGAAGGACTAACGCGTCAGGGAAGTGGTATAATTGGCACATTTGGTCAATCAGAAGAGCTACGTTGTGTTATTACTGTTATTCGTCAGTAAGATATGTATCCCTTTATCTCCTTTCCCCAGTTTATTATGCATAATTTGTTGTCCCTCATGTTTATGTTATCTGTTGGACAGTGGTGATAGAACTCCAAAACAGAAAGTGAAGTTGAAAGTTACCGAGGAGAGGCTTTTGAATTTGATGTTAAAATATAATGGAGGAAGACCTAGAGCAGAGGTGTTTATTGGTTAATTCTTATTATTTTCTGCTTTATATGATTATGTTCCCAAAACTAGTAAAATAATATAACATTTTATATTCTTCTTTTATCTCCTCATGTAGACGAAGTTGAAAAGTGCTGTTCAATTGCAAGATCTTTTGGATGCTACACGAATTTTAGTACCACGTACTAGGTATGTGAACAGTATTGTTCTTTGTTTAGTTTAAGTGTAATCTTGATTCATTAAAATGCAACTATTCTCCCCTATTATCAACTTTGTAAATTCATATACTTAAGACAAGATCAGTTTATTGAATATTTTTCGGTCATGGTTGATAGAAATGGTGCAAATTTTTGGCATTTTAATATGCTGGCTGCTAATAGGGATGACAAAAAAACCCGTTTAACCCGATACCTGTGGGCCCCGCCCCGAATGGGACGGTGATTACCCAGCAAATCGGGTAAACGGGACGAGGGTCATTGTCTTGAAGCGGGTATGGGACGGGTACGGGAAACATAGTCCCCGTCCCGCTACTTGTTCCGTTTAAAGTTAATTTCAAATATAAGTTTTTTATCAAACAAAAATAATATATTTATTATCATTTTTAAAGAGAATATAAGTTATTTTTAATAAATTACTAAAAATATAATAATATTTGTCAAATATACTCAATAAAAGATTTGATGACCCTCTCTTTGTGAGATGTTCTCTCATTAAATAGGACTAAAATAACAACTAAATATGGAAGCAATCAATTACAATATTAATTAATGGTAAAAATAATCTATCTATATCTAATACAATTATAATAATATAATCGTAATCTTCGACGATCTCCATAATCTTATTCAATCTCATCGACATCCCCCTCAAATTGATGCTGGCAAAAACATTAATTTGCAATCATGAACTAGCGACGGTGACAATACTTGTGCCCACTAAGAAAAAATCCAAATCAAAGCAACCAACTACGAAAATTAGTGACGACGAGAGACCAAGAACAACAAATAATGCAGAAACAATAAAGAACTACTCCAAAGTCACTCTAAGAACACTCCAAAGATACTCCAGAGCTCACTTCCCAAGAAGAATTTCCAAAAGAAATTCACCAAGTGTGCCGACATTCACAATGAGCTCTATCTGTCGAGAGAACTTAGTCGAACACATAATTCGTGTTCCAACAAAAGCTCTAAGCCAAAACATCGGGCAAAACTCCAAATACTGCAGGTGGAAGAAATCCCACAAAACAATATACACCAAAAAACTCAAAGACGGATTATTATTATTTTATTTGGTAAATTTTCAGAATAAAAAAAAGGCTGATTTTGAATTACTTTCTCAATACGTTAAAAGGAACATGAACAGAAAAAAAAACAATTGATTTGACGAAGACCAGACGGGAGCCTAACCAAAAAAAACAAGAGAAAATTCTAAGAAACTGGCTTTGATACCATGTCAAATATACTCAATGAAAGACTCGATGCCGTGAGAGGTTCTCTCATTAAATAGGACTAAAATAACAACTAAATATGAAAGCAATCAATTACAATATTAATTAATGGTAAAAACAATATATCTATATCTAATACAATTATAATAATATAATCGTAATCTTCGACAATTTTTGGAATCTTATTCAATTTTCGACGATCTCCATAATCTTATTCAATCTCATTGACAATATTTACTAACTAAAGACATAAAAAAATTAAAAACAACAAATAAAAAATAAAAATAAATGGGGCGATAAATGAGGCAAGAGACATATCCTGCCCCACCCTGAACCCGTCCCGTCCCGCTTTAACTGGGTGTGAGGATGGGGATGGGGATGGGGATGGGACAAGATAACAAAAAGACCTGACGGGACGGGAGTGAAAATGGCCAATCCGTTCCATATCCGCTCCGTTACCATCCCTAACTGCTGAACAATCCACAGCTTCAAGCCAAGAAGCGGTTGCTTCTTCTGCTATATTTAACTTCTAAGACATGTTAAGTTGTTTAAATCTGATGAAGTCGCTAAGTCATTTCAAAGCAACCAAAGTTTTTTGGGTTTTGTAATAGTGATTTTTTGGAGAATGTGTAGTTAAAAAGTAGGAAAAGTTTTGGGTTTATGTGTAAAATTATTTTATTGGAATAATGTGTAGTTGAAAATGAGTTTTTATATAATGGGGCTCAAACCCTGGCTTAATTTCATGTTGGCACCAGCAACTCCTTTTCTGATGCTATAGAATATCAATCCAAAATTATTGTGACCGCCGAAAAAAAAAAATTCTAGTGTGAATTATTGCACCTGTGAGTTGTGAGTGGTCATCGGAATGATGGAAAAGTTGTTATTGATGCTGGGTTGATATATAAAATAGAAAACATGTATAGTGAAATTATTTAGAATATTGCACAATGTAGATGCACTCGCATGGTTTAAATAGTTTCAATGTAAAAGCATATTTGTCCATTGTAATCATGATTTCTTATATTTTTTGATGTCTTGTCACATCTATGTATTTATCGGATATTCGATTCATGGTTAAAATTGCAAAATCCTTATATTGTCTGCCTTTTGAATTTTACTTAAGGTGCATCTGAACTAAATGCATGATTTAATACCATTTAGACCTGGTCGGGAAAGTGATAGTGAAGCGGAGGACTTTGAGCATGCTGAAAAACTTCGCCAAGTGAAGGCAGTGCTTGAGGAGGTTGTTTTAAATGCTTTATATTGTGAATTTCATGATATTCTCCATTTATTATTGTGGGTAACAATATTAAAGTAGTTCATTTTCAGTGAAGTGTACAATTTAAGGCGCCATATTCTTGTTCTCATGGAAGATGTTAAAACAGCAACTTTATCTCATCTTTAATTAGGTTTAAGGATCCAAGTTTAACTCAGAAATTTAGCCCTTGTTTTTCCCCCATTGTCTGAAACTCATTTTCAATCATACATTTCATTGTACCCACAACTTTTATCAACTTTCAACCACACTCTTCATCAACGTTTATTAAAATTTACTAAAAATCTGTTTTTTAGCTAAAACAAACAGGGGCTTAATTGCAAAGCAAAAATTTTGGGACAAATCATAATTAAAATTATATTTGGAAATAAGGAAGGTATTTTAGCTATCATTTATCTTTTATTTTTCAAAATTTAAGTTGTGTCACCGAGGTTTCTCTCTCGAGATATATAGGGTTTTATAGGTATTTAACTATATTTCATTGAGTATTTAACCTAAAATGTTGCCAGATGACATGATAAATGAATAAGCTCGGGTTTGAAGAATTACAGTGGGATTTGCTGAAATTGTTTGTTTTTCTTATGTGAACTTTCTTCCAATCTGTGGATTCATCTCTTTTCCTGCTGGCCCTGGAAAAACAGAGAAGTGGCCGTGGACAAGATCTTCAACTATCTTGTTTGATGAATTGATTAAGTTGTCTGCCCCATTTTCCTTGTTAACCATCTTCTCAATCACCAATGTTGAGACGTATGCCCTCTATTTTCCTTATTAGCCATGCTTTAATCACCGAGTGAAATCAGCATCTAACTGATTTCAACATGATCTAGTTCTCATTTAAAAGAATTTTTAAATTTCTATTATCTTTTTTCTGTAGTGATAATCTTCATTATTTTGTGGAGTCCGGAGTTTTATTGGCTATTAGGTTTTGAGGGATGCCTGTGCATTCATTTGGGAGTGTCAACTGTATCTCACCATTTCTAGTTCTTTTTACCGTTGTTAAATTCGACAGATCCCTGATTTTGTAGTATACGTTGTATCTCTTGTGGACTTTACACAACGCCCCCAAAACTACAGTTCTCCTTGTCTACTCTGTTTAGAACTATAAATTCACAAGTCAAATTCTGATATTAATAAGAAAATGTTCTGAAGTACCTTATTACATGGGTAAAAAAGGAGGTGGGGGGATCCATTTTTCTTTGGATCTCTGACTTTATGAATAATGAGGTCATGTAAGATTTATACATAGAACGAAAGAATTGTGAAAAATATTTGAAAGAAATCTACTTTTTAGCTCACTGTATTAGGTTATTAATGCTTTGGTGTCCAGGGTGGGCATTTCTCAGGCATTTATCGGAAGGTCCAACTTAAGCCATTAAAGTGGGTTAAAGTTATAAAAAGTAATGGTGAATGTGAAGAAGAGCGGCCTACTGAAGCCCTGATGGTTCTTAAATACGGTGGTGTTCTTACCCATGCTGGAAGAAAGCAGGTGACGACTATGTTGTATGACACATGTATTCTGATTTCTGAATTTATTTGCTCTAACAGTGTGATATTGGATTTGTGGTTAGCCTAAAATGTATGCTGTCAAAACATTTTTCTTCCATTTACTGTGCTTGCCAACTTCCTTGCAGGCTGAAGAACTTGGTAGATATTTCCGGAACAATATGTATCCAGGTTAGCTGTTTGGTGTTATAGTCCAGTTTTGGCTACGGACTACTGGGTTTTTGTTATAGTTCCTTCTCTGCTAATATTTGCTTACATATTCTTTAGATTGCTAGGATGATCACATCTTAAGAAAGCTTGTTTGTTGTTACATGGAAGTGACTGTTACATTTGAATTTGGAGGGGCAATCAAAATATTTGATGAACATTAGCTAGTACCCCAACCCCAACTTGCTACTTTGTGCTAGTTTTCTTTATGTTTTGGGTATTTATGTGTCTCAGGTGAAGGTACTGGCCTGCTTCGACTCCACAGTACATATCGCCATGACTTGAAAATTTATAGCTCAGATGAGGGCCGTGTACAGGTTAGCCCGAGTATGATTGGCATATTCAATAAACAAATTTTTATCTCCGCAAATTTAATCGGTTTAGTGTCGTTTGACTTATTCGAGTTCCCCCTCTACCTCCCTCACTCCAATTTTGACATACTCCCTACCAACTCATGATTGATGAACTTCAGTTACAATGTTATTATTGATATATGTTGTTGATCGATTAATTACTGGCAGATGTCAGCAGCTGCATTCGCCAAAGGACTCCTTGACTTGGAAGGACCATTGACACCAATCTTGGTCAGTAATACAAATATCTGGTTGGAATTGCTCTGGACTCTCACTTTATGGCTGAAATCACTCTCATATCTTTCTGTATTTCTGAAGGTTTCACTTGTTAGCAAGGATTCCTCTATGTTGGATGGACTTGACAATGCCAGCATTGAGATGGAAGAGGCTAAGGTTTGTCTTTATTCTGCAATTTTCTTTTATGCTATTTGAAGTTTGAAGACGTTGCTAGGTTGGAGAACTGATGATTTGCATTTCGGTATGACTCAGATGAGCATCTTGATTAAATCATTTCACTGCAGCATAAATTATCATACGTGAACTATATAAACATATTTTTCTTTTCTCCTCTTTGCCTCATGTCTTACGAATTTCATCAGAGCTACGTATAGTACTATAAGCTTATTTTTTGTCAATTTATGTTTTGCCAATCACATGCATTTCTCATAATCAATTGGTCAAGACCTTTTTGTTCTTAATCATGATGTTTTCTAGTACATTCAAATAAAGATGTCTGGGCTATTAAAAAATTAAGTGCTGTTATGGTCCAAGTTTGATGTATTATTTTTGGTCATTTTTGAAGCCCATTATAGATTGTGTTATTCAGCGAAGGGAAGTGAACCAAAGAACTTAAGCCATCAGATACAAATCGTCGGCTCATAGTTGAGCTCAATAGATGAAGTGGTCAATATAGAAAATTCATAAATAGGCTTGCTTTATTGATGTGTGAAGAAAGGGATTAGCATCACTTCTAATGAATGTCTTTAAGGACTGTGTGAACATCAAAGTCAAGCTCATCAGGTGCATGGGGCATGATTAGCTGGATTGAGTATGTAGTTTCACTGGGTAAGCTTATCAGTTAGGAGCAGTTGCATATATGGCCTACATTCAACTTGATAAATGTATTGCTGAGACAGATTTTTATTACCGTGGTTATGTCTTTCATGCTCTACTTATCCCGGACCTCATAAGAAAATCCATGAAATTACATATAGGGGAACTTGTGAAATTTCAGAGGTAAATTTTATTCTACCTGCATTTTCCATATTTGAGAATTATTGAGGTGATAACTTGAAATAAGTTACTCTGAACTCTCGGATTCGTACTTAGTAATGGAAAAGAATTTCTTGGAATCTTGCATATTTTATTTTCTTACAATATGTTTTTTGTTTACTTTTGCCCAGGCTAGGTTGAATGAGATTATAACTTCTGGGGCAAAAGCTATTAATAGCAGTGGTTTTTCAGAAAAACCTTGGATGGTTGATGGGGCTGGACTTCCTCCAAAAGCATCTGAACTTCTTCCCAAATTGGTAAAAAAGTTGTAGTGTCCTGAATTAGTTGTTATATGTCCGCTGTATTCTATTAGTTTGAGCCATTTTCAAGTTATGTTCTTTGAATTCCCCAATTTCAATATAAAATTTCCTATTTTAATATGTTTGTCATCACTATCACAATTAGATGAAGTTGACCAAGAAGGTTACCTTACAAGTACGAAATCTGGCCAAAGATGAAGATGAGGAACTGGCTGAAACCAGCTCATATGATGTGATTCCTCCATACGATCAAGCTAAAGCCCTAGGTAAGACAAATATAGATGTTGACCGGATTGCCGCTGGATTACCTTGTGGTAGTGAGGGATTTCTTCTCATGTATGCTCGGTGGAGAAAACTTGAGAGAGATTTGTATAACGAACGCAAAGAGTAAGTCTTCCGTGTCCTTATGAGGGTGCCATAACATTAGAGGAGATTTTCTCTGATGATGTTTTGCTTTTTTACTCTGATAAAATATAATTGTTGCAATCCATATTAAATGGGTTTGGCTGGTGTATCCATATTTCGGGAATTTGACTAGCATAGTGCTCCATTGCAGGCGGTTTGATATAACACAAATTCCTGACGTTTACGACTCCTGCAAGTAAGAAATCTACTCGAGCTTGTTTAACAAAACCATTTTCTGTGTTTCTTAATCATGTCTATTAATTAGTTCTCAACACACTTTGTGAAAATGTTTGTTACACTGAAGGAATAATGTAGTGATGATCTTGTAAAATGTGTTAAATTTTGTACATGTAGCTATTTATTTCCTTCCGCTTCTTCTGGATTGCATTGTGCTGTTGTGGGAGGGAAGGTATACACCCTTTCATGTGGTATTTACTTCTGTTAGGACAGGCCATTGAGGAAAAAAAAAAGAATTATGAACGTGAAGTTAGTTGACCTTGGAATATAGAGCTAGTGGGACTTGAGTGACTTACTGTTTGGAAAGATCTTGTAGCTTGACCTCTATTTAGCTGCACCTTTGCAAAGAGCTGAACCGTGAATCCGAAAAGTAAAATTGATTTTGCTACATCTTTTTCACTGAAGTTAAGATACAGGAACTTGGCTTTTCAATTATCTTTATCATCATTGATTTACTAAGAAGGCTAGATCATTCCTGCTCCTACGGCTGTGATATTTTTTTTTTTTTCATGATATATGACAGATATGACCTCCTACACAATGCACATCTAAATCTTGAAGGCTTAGATGAGCTGTTCAAAGTTGCTCAGGTATTAAAATAGCCAAATATTGCTATGATTATTCTGCCTAGAGTTAAATTATCCTCCCCCATAGATGAAAAGGGAAGAATTTCCTTTCTCCTTTTTTAGATGCTCAAGACCCTTTAGATGTTACAACCTCGTTAACTTTCCTGCAATAGCACTGATATGATTGATGTCAGTCTAAGAAACATGTTACAGCAGTATTCACATTTTCTACATTTCTCAAGTTCTAAGTTAAATTTTAAATGCTATCGCTTCGAGTTCAAATAGGGGAGAGAGTGAGAGACTTCTTTTGGGATGGTGGGTGTGAGGAAGTTGTGTTAAGTTATATATATTGAGTAAATATTTAAAAAACACTTCAGAGCATGTATAGAGATTGTAGGTGGCTTGGGGATCATACCGACACTAGCTTGGATTGCATGCATGTTGATTATTTTTGAGTTATGGGATGTCATCATTATCTTTCTAAACCTGTTTTCTTTCAGTTACTTGCGGATGGCGTTATTCCAAATGAGTATGGAATAAATCCTAAGCAGAAATTAATGATTGGATCGAAGGTAAACTAATTACTACATTTTGATCTTATTTCAGTATGTTCTATCCGTTGTTAGGGATTCTCAGTTTAATCAATTTCATTGAAGCACCTCAAGTATATAAAAAATCCATGAGCTCAGAGCCAATTATTGTATTTTCTGGAGCATAAACTTAGTGGGATCTAGATCGTCCAGCCTGCAAGACAGAATGCTGAAACTATATTCACCATTTTTTACTTCGTTATTGGATTGAAGATTGACATGATTTTATGGGAGGTGTTTTTTTTATCTACGTATTCTGGTGATAAATCCATTCCAATGACGAATTTGGCTGGAAATGAAATTCTTAGTAGAATTCAGCATAGTTTCATATTTAGCTTATGAGGTGCTGGCTGTCATGTTGATTGTTACTCCTGTGGAGATTTTGTATTGGTGAAGTTTACTGTGGTTATATGTAACCATCTTGTCTGATGGTGATAAAGTCTCTAGCTAAAGAGAGATGTTCTTCTCAACACATACCTAAAGATTTTTAATAACGTATTTTGGCATTTTATTGACATCATAATCATTAGAAGCCAAGTGCTGAAATCGTCCGTCATAATAAAATTTCTCTTTGTGGAATTTTAGATTGCCCGACGTTTGTTGGGAAAAATATTGATTGATCTGAGAAATACTCGTGAGGAAGCTATCAGTGTTGCTGAATTGAAGGGTAATCAGGAGTATACTACAAAACCCTCTGGAAATGGGAAGGAAGATACAGATTATCATTCGAAGTCTAACACAATGGGCGAAGGCACGAGAAGGACAAGTTTTACCAGTGAAAAGGGGATGGATCAAGATGACGATGAAGATAAGGAAATTAAATATCGTTTAGATCCAAAGTAAATATAATGATAGCTTTTTTGTGTGTGCAAGGACATATAGTCATTATCTAATTTATACAAAGTTAAGATGGCCATGATGTTCTTATTTAATTTTGACTGAGCAAAAAGAAGATATCACAATAAATGTAGAGAATTAAGATGTGTTCCTTCTCACTTGATGTTTTACTACTTTCTGTCAGATATGCAAATGTAAAAACCCCAGAGCGTCATGTCCGGACGCGCCTATACTTTACATCGGTGAGTACATTTCGGTCTCTACTTCACCATGTTTTCTTTTCCTGGTTCCACTCTGGACCTTAAACATTAAGAGAGATTAGAAATTGCTGACAATATGGAGTTCATGTTTGTTTAAGCTCTCCTTTAAACCCTACAAAGAGTATACCAGGGTCAGTTTTTCCCCTGTTGAGAGTTGCCTTTTGTGTTTGTCATTCTGTTATACTATGAAACTTCACATTTATAATAGATTATTGAAGTTCTTTATCTCAGATTGATATTTGTGATTTTTATTATTTACATGTTCTTCAGATTAAGTGAGCTCTATAAATTTCAAATGACAGGAATCTCATATCCATTCCTTGATGAATGTTCTTCGGTATTGCAACCTGGATGAATCTCTTCAAGGAGAAGATAGCCTTGTTTGTGATAATGCTTTGGAGCGTCTGTGTAAAACAAAGGAGCTTGATTACATGAGTTACATCGTGTTTAGGATGTTTGAGAACACAGAGGTTGGTACTTGTGTTCAAATGTTTTTCCATCTCTCTTTGTGCTAAACAAATAAAATTGAATGGGATATTTTTGCATCTTCTCTAAAGTTTGTTCATCATTTTCTCATATATGCTAATTCTTGAAGTGCCATGACCAAATTTTAACTTGCAACATAAAATATGCCCTGTTAGTTGCGCTAACTTGGACGGCTTTCATGATTGTAACTTCCAGGATTCTTCAATGAAGTATCACTTGATTTTCTATTAATTTGAAATGTGGTGCACGATATTCAAATATAATTTTCAATGTTCACGTATCAAATAACATTATGATACTGTCTCACTCAACTTAATGGCGCTGATTCAAATGTCCTCTAATAAGTTGTGCTTGCAGAACTGATGAAAGGTTTTCATTATGCAACACAATACAGTACTAAAAAGAGAAATATATTAAGAGCACAATATACACGAGTTTGATTGTAAATTATTTAAAGCTAGGTTATTTTCTTCAGACTTGTTATATTTTTTAATTTTTAATTTTTCCATGCTTTTTATCCAAACTAAAAGCATTGTCAGTAAATGTGTTCTGTATGCGTTCATCGTCTAATACCTGACATTCACCTTTCTTGGCTAAATATCTAAAACTGACTGCAGGTGGCTTTAGAAGATCCAAAGAGGTTTCGCATAGAAATGACTTTTAGCCGTGGTGCAGATTTATCGCCTTTGGAGGTAAACCTTGAATTAAGATGTGATTTGAAATATCTTTTTGGCCTGCAATTGTGTCCAGCAGCACAAGGTTATATTTTTAAACTTGTTTACTCATTACTGTTAGTTGCTTGACCAAGTGCCCAAATGCATACAATTGTCCAGTTTCAAGCTACTACCATTGTAACACGCATTAATTTATTTAAACTATTTAGAGCATGTTTGAGAAGTGATTATAATTTAATAGACGCAGACTTCATAGACCCACAACTATTACTCAATTGTTAACCACACATTCAGTATGATCCACAACTTATAATCACTTAAATTTTAATTTAATCACTATATAAACATGCACTTAATCTTAAATAATTAAATTGAAATATTTATGTTCTTTTGTGAGACTGCATGTTTATATGGTGAAGTCCAAATTTTTTGGCTCACTTGGCAGAGAGATGATAGTGAAGCTGCTTCATTGCATCAAGAGCACACACTGCCAATAATGGGTCCTGAGAGGCTGCAAGAAGTAGGATCATATTTAACTTTAGAGATGATGGAGAAGATGATCCGTTCATTTGCTATGCCAGCTGAAGATTTTCCACCGCCGTCAATTCCTCAGGGATTCACTGGCTACTTCTCCAAAAGTGCAGTCTTAGAACGCCTGGTCAATCTTTGGCCCTTCCATAAGCATGGACAGGCTAACGGGAAGTAGTAAGTTAATGTTGTTTTTCTCTTCCCTTTGTATTGGCAGTTTGACCTTTGAGTGGTATGAGCTTCCGTCCTTCCCGGGAAGAAGTGTTGAGACATTGTAGGAGGATCGAGCTGATGGGATCATGGGAAAGAGCCATGTTGATCAAAGCTGACACTGGTGCTTCAAAAATGACTTTTTTCTCTCTTTTTGTGGCAATAGTTCGTTTTTCATTCCTGTGAATTTCAAGTAGTTAGGAACTAATTAGTACAGGTTATTTCTCCTCGCCTCAGATTATTCTACATCTAATATAAGCTGATAAAGATTTTACTTTCTTCAAGGAAAGACCACACGACTTTTAGTCCTGTATTAGGTGGTTCTTTGGCTCAGATTATATGATGTTGTCTGCATATTCCAGAAGAATGACCAGTTCTTTTTTGAGCAAGAATGATCAGTTTAGCAATGCCATCTGGCATCAATTGATCAAATAATTAGTCAGGTTCTTGGTTTTCTGGGTCATCATCACTACGTTTAGGTGCGTTCTCATAAATTTATGATATCGATTCTTTGAGCGCTAATTGGAGCAAAGCTACAGGGGGTGAGGGGGTGTGCCGGTGCTGTGGCCGGGGGGGAATTTTTTTTAAAGGCTCACTACCTATTTTCTTGGGAAAAAGCCTGAAAATCCAAGATAGCTAGGAATATATTGCAAATAAATCTATTTTTAATATACCTAAATTTCATCTCTGAAGTTTTTTCTACAGCCTGATTGAATGATGAAAATCCCTAGGTTTTACTCTCTTGTAGTGGATTGAAAAAAAATTTGATAAAAATGTCATCTTTCACATGTACATTTTGGAAAATGGTCATTTTTTTTGGAAGGGTAACTATATTCAAACCGGATATTTTGCACCACATCCACATTCTAGCACACAAGGTTCTCAATCTTTTGTTAGAATTTTTAACAATGATGTTTTCAACATTTTCTTCGTCGCATTTTTATATCAACCTTTCATTAATGAATAAGAACATGTCGCCTTAATCTTGTGAAAACGATACTGCATATAATTAGCATTAATTGCATTCCATTTCAACACACCTTCGATATTTGAAAAAGTACTAACATTCAATTCGTTTCACCCAATAAAAATCTTCAGGATTACAAATTATAAGATACTCAAATACTCTACAATTTTCTGAAGTACTATAATTAGTTACTGTCGCATAATAGCTTTGGACATCAAGATTTATTAAGTTCTTTGTTTAATTTTTCTATGAGATGTTGCCTATGTAGGTTGGACTGTAAGAGAATAAAGTGTGTCGTGATTTGTGTGCCAACTTTCTCAGTCCAGAATTTGAACCACGATATCTTTCGACCATATTTGCAAAAGGGTATAATGGGCATTCTCAATCCAAATTTGACCATTTTTACAAAACTTCAAGTGACGATTTTTAAAATGCATCCATAACATTTGGCTACATTGGAACATTCCCCTAAGAAATGTCATGCATTGGATATCAATCGGTAGTCTTTACGCATTTGAAAGTTCAACGATTTATCGTAGGAAGGCCAATCAATTTTATTTTATTTTATTTTATTTTTTTTTTTTTACACAAATGACAATGTTTATTGAAAATTTGCAACAAATGGATCACGAGGTATAATATTCCATAACAACGTAGAATGAAAAGGTTTAACGAAGGAAAGACCGAAATGAAATAAGATTTAACAGATGGTTACAATATCTTAGCAACTTAACTTGCCTTATTGAAATGGTACTGGAACACCTTGTTTCTGGTTCACAATTGCCATAGCTAAATACCGAGTACCCATGCCAATAGGAGTCTGATCGTCAGGGCCCTCCCAAAATGGTGCTTCACCTTCACCAACCAGACGCCAATATCCTGTCCTTAGAGATTCAGCCTGTTCTTCTGTGCAGTTTTCCAACAGTGCTTCAACCCGAAAATTAATTCCAAGAGAACCAAGAAACTGAGACTGGGTCATCGGGCCATGGACAGACACACCTGAAGCCAGAGAGTTTGATACCATCATTTCATATGTATTTCTTATAGTAACTGCTCGTCTTTTGATCTTTTCCTGGAAAAACACAAATAATATAAGCTCATAAAAATGAAGAGAAAAACCTGAAACTTCCTCAGCAGAGTGCCTCATTGCAGCAAAATCAACATACGCACTGAGATCGGCTGAGCCAGGATTATCCAGTATGTCAACAAACTTGTGCTTTCGAATTGCCTGCAACATTGAAACATATGATATGACCACTGCTGCTAAAGGAATGCTAATACAGATAATTAAAGAATAATGGATGCCAGCAGCAGTGCTGAATGAGTAAATAGCCAGTACTACTGACAAATGACAATTACAAGAAGCTAACTATGAGGCATGGTACTTTCATTTACCAATATCATAGAAGTACTAATACCTTATAATATGAGTCCAATAATCATATACATAAACATTATTGACAAGGCAACTCAGATAATATACTTGAGCTTTTCTCATTTTTTGGGTAATTTGTACTCGACACTTCTTGTAAATAGGTCATTTTCAACATATCATTGTTATCGCAGTCCTCTACTTCAGTTCATTTCACCCTTTCATATATGCATTTCAATTAGGATTAGAGAGTAGAGAAAACATCAGAATAGTCTGAGAAAAATTTCAGAAATCTAATGAAGTGTTCAGGGTGTGAGATCCAGAAGCTACGGACCTGTAGACTGTTTGAGACTATTCCATTGAGGCCATAATCAATTATGAGAGCACCACCACCATCGATACCTATTCTTTTGGAAATTTCTTGGGTCAAATCCATAGCCTTGGGGCAGACCTCGATATGATCAAGCTTGGCAATTTCTTCAGAGTCGGCCCATTTGCAGCGCTTCATGAGATAGAGAGTTGCAGGTGTGGGCTGTGGAGATAAAACAAATCGAAACCTAACCAATGAATTTGAAAAGAAACAATATTATTAACAGTGCAGGCAATTAGAGGAGCAATGACAGAGAGGATTCAAAAGCTTACGACGAATTTTCAGTAACATCAACCATCTTCTCACACCAACCACGAGAAGCTTTCTGCAGGCAAATCGTAAATGAATCATATGCTTAGGCCACAGAGAATCCCTAAACCAAGGTTTGCCACACAACTTGTCTATATGTCAATCCTGGGGAAGATAATAAAAGCTATTTGCTGCATCAAATAAGCTCCAACATATTCGTATAATACAAGTGCTTGAGCACACTGGAACAATGTCAAATCTTATATAAAAGTTAAATGCCATTTTGAAGTTGAATCAGAGGGAAAATGGCATTCAGTTAAAAGCAAATATCTCACAGTGATCGAAACTCATAGCACTGGAAGAACCAACTATATACAGGGGTTTATACACACACCTGAAATTGGTGCAGGGGTAGAGCATCAAAGAATTCATGAGCAACAATTATTGTAGGCACTGAAAGAAAAAAGGGAAAAAAAATAAGTATAAAACTCATGTCTCAGATGATGAAAGGTCTTCAAAAAGCCTTCGATGATACTGTAAAGTGATCATATCATAAATGTAATTCTCTGATTATATCCAGTGACTCCTCTCCCAGTAATATGATGCAGCCACGACGAAGCAGTATAACTCAATGTTCTAGATGTTACAGAAAAGAGCAGAGTACACTAGATAGCTATAAAAGGAAATAAAATGTGTGCAAGTACACGCTTGGGTGTTTGTCTCAGACAAGGAGATGAGAATTTATTATAGATTTGGTACCAGCTCGAATCGAGAAGCAGCTGAGCTTGCTCGAGGAAAACGTACTTCTCAGTTCTAACATAATCGATACAGAACATATATTAAAGTTATGAAGCTTGATATACAAGTTCCTTACATCCTGTAGGAACCTGCTCGAGCGATGCATGCCAGTATACAGGGGCCCCAGCTATTGTGCTGTTAATCCTTTTTTCCTCATTTCCATCAGCACTATCCTCAGTCATACACTTCAAGTTCTGATACTGGAGTTTTTGTAATGTTGGGCTACATTCAACCATATGAATGTGCAGAGAATCCGTGAAATTCTTGAACTTTGTCGCACCCTACAGATAAAATAGCACTTGAGATTAGTTGAAATTTGAACTCCAAAACTTACAAACAACAACAAACGCCACAATAAGAATTACAGGGCCATTGCAACGTGTTCTGAATGGATTAAACAAAACAAGTATAAACTGTGAACCCATACACGTAGAAGATCAGCCAAGAGAGTTCCTCTCCCTGGTCCAAGCTCAACTAAGTTTACTTTATTTGGCTTTCCCATTTGCTCCCAGAGGCACATTGCCCAAACCCCAATCATCTAGAGTAAAAAGGACGAATTAATCAGCACGATATGTTCAAGTGATACTAATTCCACATTTGCCTTTTTGTGCCCAAAAAAAACTACACTTGTACCGAACAATTTAAAGGGGGCAGTAGTTCAAATTTACCTCTCCAAACATTTGGCTCACTTCTGGGGAGGTAATGAAATCACCATCTGCTCCAAACACATCTCGATTAATATAATACCCCGCCTTTGGATTCGTCAAGACTTCCTCCATATACTCAGCCACAGTGATTGGCCCCCCTCTAAACTAATGGTATACAAAAGAACCAAACACCCTCAAATTTCTCATTACACGGACGGAACCAATATGAAAGGTTAAAACAGTATAATAAATTGAATTGTATTCCCAGAAAAGAACAATTACCTTGATGATATTCTTGAGGTGCTTAACGAGCTCAGACTCAGCAGACGGTTCGTGTGAATGTTCTACATATAAACAAGTCCAAACCCATCACACAAAACTTCAAACAAGAAAAAACACAATCATATGTATATATCTTTCTAATACCAGGAGGATTATACAAGGCAGTGCGGTCGATGGAAATTGTAGCAGAAGGTGGGGATTCTGGGGAGTCCTTCAAGTGTTCGACGAAATGACTGTTTGGAATTTGAGAGGATGAGGAACATGGTCGAAAGAATGCGAGTGATGATGAAGAAGAAGCTGTAAAATTACGACGAGTGGAAGCTTGAAGCAGGAATTTTCTCAACATCTTTACAGCATCTGATTGTAATGTAAAGATACTATGCAATTTATTGCTATTTCTTATTAGCAGGAGCGATTCTCAAAAAGTATAAATTGGTGAAAATTCGAAGGGAAAATTGCAGCAAGGGTCACAAACCTTTCGGTTTGCTGCAAACTACACCCAATTTTTATTTTTATTATTTATTTTTATCCACAATCTCAAACCTTTCTATTCAAACCTTAAACATCACTCATTTAAATACTAAATTTAAGGTTTAAAATTTCAAAAATAAGATATTTATTAGATTTTATTTCTGAAATAATTAATTAAAAATATATCTTGTAAATTAAATATAAGGTCACAATTCTATACAATTTGGTAACAAATTATCGAATTAATTAGTTACAACTGAAAATTTTATAGGTCAAAAATTTATAAAATTAATACAGTAATGCAGTTTTTAGTTATTATTTCCTAATTGGATCCCAAGTTTCCGTTTCCTAATATTACATTAAGTTTCCATGTAGTTTAAACAATTCCACTTAGTAAGTTAATAATGTACATACAAATTATCAAATATGCACTTAATCTTGATGCTGGAGGTGTGTGTTTGATAGATATTAATTTGAAAGAATGTATTTTGAAATAGTGGATTGATGGAGAATGTGTAGTTGAAAAGGAAGGAAAAGTTAATGATGTGATGTAAAATATTATTTTATTAAAGAATGTGTGGTTGAAAATGAGTAGAAGAATGAGAATGAAGATTTTAATGGGGATCAAACGGAGGCTAAACAATTTATTGGTCTCAAACAATCAATCATTTGTGACCATCACCTCACAATTGTCACCAACTGCATCGCTGCCAAAACCACCACCACCATTTCTTGACAGCAAAACCATCTTTTCAAACATCGCAACAAAAACCACTACCACCACCAGCCTACCACTCCACAACCACGACCCCCACAAAAAAATAAAATAAAATAAAATAAAAATCCCCAAATCACTACATGTATCAATAATAACCACTACCGTTGCCGCATCAACCACACCACCACCCCCAAAAACTCCGCTCACGCTACGCACAGATTGCGTTTTCCCCCACATCTAGCACCAGATCACTACCCAAAACTCCGCTCACGCCATGTCGTAGCGGCGAAATCGAAAGAAATCGAACTCATTGTAAAATCATATTTATCCGTTGCTTTTGTGAAATTGACTTAAAACTCATTGTAAAATCGACTCAAAACTTCTTGAAGCATCCTTTCAAACTTGTGGATGAAGTTGTGCCGAAATGAGGGGAGAAAACCTCTGAACGGCCCGGTACATAGAGAGAGAGAGAGAGAGAGAGAGAGAGAGAGAGAGCTATGTAGATGAATTAATTTTATAATATTTTATTAATATTAAAAATTTGAATTAACATCTGATTTTTGTATAAACAAGTTTTAAATCTGATTTCTGGAATTTGATTTTTTTTTGAAAAAAACTGATTTTATGTAATTTCCACTAGCCATAATCCTTTCATTAATCCGCTAGGCAATCCAAAAATTAGAAGTTTGATAGTGAAGGATGAAATGGAAAAAATAGAAATTGTTCATCTTCTGCAATTCCCTCACCCTCACCCTCACCCCCACTCCCACCCATCCCCAAAACCAAAAATCAGAACACCCAGTCATTGCCGACCACCACCCCCCAAACATAGCCTTTAAGTAAAATGACATATTTTTTTTGGGAAAAAATCTGCACTTTCCATTTTCAAAACATTTGTGAAATGTAATAAATCTATCCCTAACATTTTGTTAGCATAATTCATTGCCAACCTTTCATTATGTAGCAAAACTCGTCAATTCCTCCATTACGAATATTAAATGAAGCATTTACTATTATTTTTAAATAAATAAACGTAGAAGAAACCACTAAAACAACAAATAATAAGAAAAAAAATTACAAATAGAGTCTTGTAACTTTTTTAAATGTACAAGTAAATCATGCTTATAGCAATATAATATGTATCAACATAAGGATAAAAAAAATAGAACAATTTCATCTTCTCCAACCAAACTCAGCCACCTCAACCCAGTGGCGGACAGGGGCGGACCCAGCATCGGCCAGCCCCGCGGTCGCCCGTGCTGGATCCGCCATGAGCCTTTTTTTTATTGACAATAGATAAATTGTTTAGATTATATAACCTTTATTTCATTTTTTTTTTCGAACACCTCTTTCAATTGAGTTGATTAGAACTTGTAAATCTTATGAGATGTCTCTAGTTCAATTCCCTAACTTACAATTCATATATTTTTAATTCTCCAATTTTTACCAAAATTAATGGCAATAGGGAGGAGGGGTCGAACACGTGACTATCCTTAAAGATTATTGGAATCCTTACCATTATGGCACTTGTTGAGTTTGATATTATTGTTAACATAATAATATATGTTAAGTTTTAAATAATAATAAACGACATCGCTATTACGATCGATGATTATTAACGTCGACCGGTCAACGTCCTTCCGGGCTGAATTTCAATGCTGGGTTCGCCACCTGGCACCCGACGAGGGGGCGTGGCTGTGTGTGTTGGGCTCCGTCGGAACAGTGGACAGACTGTGGTGGAAGGAAGGGAAGAATCAAAGAAGACAATCGGAATCTGATTTTTTTTTTTTTTTTTTGTTAAAGTTTGGGCTAATTCCGGGCTTCCAGCTGTGGGCTTTTTTTAAAATAACCAGGCCCAATTCAAATTGAATGGATCCATTACCAATTTAATCCATATGAATTTTGTCTACAGTAAATCTGTAATTGCAAGAACTCGAGAGGAGAAGAAACTGTAAATCTGTCCAATATAACATATACAAGAAACTATTCATAGCCATAATATGTTTTAATGAAAATTAAAGCAAAAAATTACCAGTCATGACCTAGAACAAAAAGAGCCCAGAACATAGTCCCCTGAGCAAACCAATAGATGTATATATGTATACTAGGTTTAAGCAACGTGCAATGCACGTTTGCTTAGTTTATATTAATTTTTTTGGTTCATTAAATAATTAATTATGTAATGTTTATGTAATTGATAAATAATTAATAGTGTTAAATTCTAAATTAAAATGTATAAGTTTGTGTTTCGTACTATTATATTATATTAAATTTTGCACTTAATTATGAACCTTCTGTACATAATAAAATAATAGATAACATTATAATACAAAACTAAATAAATAAATATTTTTTCTTCATTGAGTTCAATG
>CAIGRF010362354.1:38038-61935 GCA_903798235.1 Fraxinus ornus | reverse complement strand
TTTTTTTAAAAATATAAATATTTTAATTTTTTTTTTTTTTTTTTTTTTTTTTTTTGTAAAACACTGGAGAAGACCAAAAGGTTTGAAGGAAGAATATTAAACAAGGAGGCTTGAAGGTGGAATCAAAGAGATCAAAGATCAAGGAATATTTTTTTTGTAAAGCACGCTACAAAGGTAATTTCTAAAACACGGTAAACACCTACGTGTTATTTTTATTCCAAATGATTTCATTCTTGTTGATGCACAATTTAATAAAATCCTTCATATTTTCCAACACCAGCAATGATGGAATCCACACAGTTCGGGATTTAGTTGACAGAAGAACTGCACGGGCAGGATTTCTCGGCAGCACGCGCTGCCTATGAGCGCATGGGATTTCTCAACGGCATGCACGGGATTGCTAGTGGGTGTGCGAGATTTCTCAACAGCCTCCGCAAAAATTGGTCCGATGGCAAGGACGGAAACGGCTGACTTCGACTGTGGCCAGAACAGTGCGTGGGAATGCACAAATGTTGCCTAGCTGACTTTAGTCCAAAATTCGGATGTCACAAATTGTTCACATTTGATGGTCAAGGTCAAAATCAGACACAAGGATGGCACATGAGTGACTGTTGAAAGCTGTATGGCTGAGTGCTTAAATAATGGAACAATTTGGCTTGGTGGTAGGCTAAAACCTGTGTATAACTACCCCTTTGCAGTTGGGGTGTAAACTGCATACAAAAATCAAAATTCTACATATTTGACTAAGGCAGCAATTATGGAGTTTGTGTTGGCTGTATGTTTTGTAACTGAGTAATAAAGTCAAGAAAAAATGCTACCTGTATGCTGTTTGGTCTCTAATTTTCTACATTTCCTATAAGTTATCCTGCTGGTTTTGAAATATTTTGTGCTAGTCCCGTGAGTTTTTAGGCTGTTGAGGCACGAAGCCTCAGGGTCATCGCAGGCTGTTTTCTATTTTCATTTGAAACCTGTAATAACATCCAAGATCTATACAAAGTATGCTCATATCGATAAATAAGGGATATAGTTGTTGATTGATTACTTTGATAGGATCATTTGTGCTTTTCATCAAACACAGGTATGACAGAACGAAAAGTGTGTGCTCTCAAAACCTAGCATACATAACCTCAACTCAAGTTTTTAAAATACAAAAACAAATTGGAGTTTTAGTAAAGAGTGAAGTTCCTTCAACAAACTTCTCCAAACCTTTACAAAAAGATATAACGAATAAATGCACAATAACTCAGAGAAACAATACACTGTAATCTCATCTACAAAGCCAAAGCTTATTATTTCTGATAAAAGTTACCTGCAAGTGCAAACCCTTTCCACAAACAAAATCAGCAGTATCTCACTTCTCTTGAATGAGCTAAACAGATGGATCAGGAATTGATAACAAAAAAAGAGTAAAAAAGTTGACCGAAAAATTGAAAACGCCAGGTTCAGGAAGGGGTTAAATAAAATATTGATATGAGAAAATTTCAGGATCAAAGTTCAAGCCAACAGATGCTTGTTTTAAGCGGTCAATGAGAACCAACAAAATGAGTTAAAGCAACCACTTCAATTATTTTTACAACACATTAAAAACCACCAAAATAAGCCGCCAAAAGAAAAAGCATTGAGCATTGCATGTCACAGTAACACCCCTCATTCCTATTTATTGCTCCCAAAATTATGGGTAAACAGAACCATCCACTTATGGCTTGAGGGCCAAGGCTAATCCAAACTTGGCACTCTTGTCAATAGACTTGGTGTCCACTTCAGTTGAAACAGTGATGAGTGACTTGGGCCGCCACTCATGCTGGAGCAGAGCATTTGCCTTCCCAAAGTTGTTCACTCTCGCCTTGACTGTGGTCAATGGATCCAAAAGGTGTTGCGTACCAACAGTGATGGTATTTTCGTTTGTGGTGAAGCTATGGGTAACCTCTGCACCAACAGCAGTGTTGGTCAATGGACTTACTGTGTGGTAGTATGATGCGCTCAGTGTGTCACCCTTGTCATTCCTGAATCAACAAAACCTGGCCATTAGCATCTGGATCCATAACAGAGCATATAGGATAGCAGAGCCCCAAAGCAAATCGGGGAAACCACTTACAAAGTCAAAGAAGCAATCAGATCAGCATTTGTGAAGCTTGCTCCAAAATTGCATTTGGTAAAAGCTCCTTCTTTGGTGTCAAAAGACACGTCTGATCCCAAAGCAAGTGTATTATTTCCAAGAACACCAGAAAAGTTAACAATGGGGTTAGCTGTCAACCCAATGCTAGAGCTTATCCCAGCATACTCGTGCAAGTATTGCACTTCCAACTGCCGTGGAAGTTATGACAAAAATAATTAGAGGTAAGTTACACACGACAAGCATGTGTTAAAACATTAAACACAAAACCCCTCACCTTTCCAGACCTTTGATCAGGAACTCTAAAGTTCAAAATGGTCTTTAACCCAGGAGCAGGTTCGTCAATTGTAACGGTGGTAAAGAGCTGGCATTTGGCTTCATTAGTCAGTTATATAATTCACCAAAGCATAAATCCATTTAACAGTATTTATAAATGGTAAGAAATGTCGACAAAAGCACACAAAAGAATAAGAAATCTAAGCTTAACATTGCTACAAGGAAAGTAAATGAAACTTCAATATATTGCAAAACACAAGACGGTAAGAATACTGATAAACGTACATTGGAGCTTGTATCAACTTTAACATCTGTCGTGATATTCTTGTGTTTCAACTGAGCATTGATATCAGCCAAAAACAGTTCCCCTTTTTTTGTTCCTGTTGAAGTGAGGGCCTACAGTTGGAGAAAATAAACAAACACTTGTTCAAAATTATGAGGTCATACTACAGTGATAATGATATCAAGACATAGCATCCATCCATAAATGATAATGGCCGCAATCAGATCTGAACACTATGATAGCCAATAGACTTACAAATCTAGAGCTTGTTTGATAGAGATTAAAATCAGATTAAGAAAAATTAGCCGTTATTGTTGACTTTTATTAGACGGGTAGGACCCAATAACAGCCATATTTTCAATTTTAATTGGATTTTAATTGTTACCAAACAGGGCCCTAATCTATAAATCACATTCCATACAAGTGATCAATAGTGCATAACAAACTGCCTTCAAGATATAATTAGGAGGAGGAAAAATCAATTAGTCAGATAAATCCAACATCACATCTATCTGTTCAGCAAACAGCACAAGAGTAACTGAATACCCAAAAAAAGAAATAAATAAATAATGAAGAAGCAAAAAATGGGAGAGGAAAATATCACAATGAAAAAAGAATTCGACAGTTTCATATAGTTGTTTATTATTTTACACCAGAAGATTTTATATTGAAAATGCTCCAAGTATAAATTAAAATCAGCCAGCAAACAGGTAATCTATATAAATCGTACGTTCAATTGGAAATTCCAATAACAAGCAAACGTGGTTACGTGGCGACTTAAGTTTAACTTAAGCACCAGTTTGAGCCTAATTTTTAAAACTCATTTTTTCCCAAACTCATTTTCTACCCCCACATTTTTTAAATAAAATAAATTTGCACGTAAACTCAAAACTTTTCCCATACTTTTTAACTCCACGACCTCTAAAAATTCACTTTTTACAAAATTTATTCTCAACAAATGTGGTCAAACAGGGGCTAAATTAGTTAAACAATTGGATATGTGTAACACCAGCAACTAAATTATTAAATGAATTTCTTCCCAACTTAAATACCGAAAGTCCTGGAGAAAAAAGTAGCGTATAAGATTCTAAAGCATGTATCTACACCAACAGTTCGATATTGACAGGAAGACAAGACCTATGTACTCCATTCCTATAATCTCAAAAACCCTAGAGTATATTAGCAATCAGTATCTCTTTAAAGTGCACGACAGAAACATGTAAAGTCAACAATCCCAGCGCCCTGGATAGAAAAGAACTCACGAAGCTATCGAAATCAATACTACTTAAAAAATTCAGCACGGCACAGTCACAGTCACTTGAAGAAGAATCAATCAAATTCAGTAAATCTAAAATTACAATCCCTAACTCCAGCAAAATCAAATAAGATCTATATAAAAATAATTAAAAAAAATACAAACAAAAAACTCACAACTCCAGTAGGAGAGTAGGTGGTAATGGTGAACTTCTGGTCGCTCTGGTAGTCCCTGTACAACAGATCTATTCCAAACAAAAACCAGATCAGACAACAATTTCTCTGAAAACCAAAAAGTGACACAATCGCTAAAAATAAAAGTAAATAACCCGTAGTTGAATTTTAGAACGCAACCTCGAGCCCTTTTGCCAATATCTGAGTAAAGCCCTGGACCCTTGCCCATGATTTTTAACCCTAAAATTGAAGGCAAAAAATTCACAGAATCAAAATGTAGAGAGCGAGAACGACTGTGGAGGAGAGGAATATATATTGAAAAAATGCCCTAATTTTGGTCTGTATATTGAAGGGTGTGCACCGTGTTTCTCTTGGAATCTGGGCGGTCGATGGGGGAGGAAAGGGTGCCTCGGTTGTATCCGGGCCGTTGATTTATGTGTTGGAAAAGCAAGATACATTTCATTTTGAGGGGTACTTTGGGGATTTAATGATGGTGTGGCACGTGGATAATATGCTGACGGCTAAAGTAAAAACGGAAGTTGGGCTGAGGGTTTGCTTTCTTGGGTAATAAGATATCGTAACGTGAATTGTTCCTCAAGAAAATTTTCAAAATTTAAAATGGTGGAATTTTAGTCCAAAAGTTTTTAAATTCGAAATTTTAAAAAATAATGAATAAAAAAATCATTGCTTTGTGTGAAGGAAAATTAACGGGTCATTCATTTTCAATTTGGTGTAATCAGATGGGTGTTTGGTGGAGATTAAAATTAAATTTTTAGTAGATTGTGATATAAGTTTTTGAAATGTGTAGTTGAAAAATTGTGGAATCCATGAAAAATGTAGTTAATATTGATTGTTTTGACTTTGACTTAGATTAAAATCTGATTTTAATCTGAAACAATCAGGGCCCAGATAACTCAACTTTGATTTGCTTAAAATTTTAATCACACATCTTCAATTTGATGCAATCAAGTCACCTAACTTTGATTTGATTGCAAATGTAGTCGTTCTATGAATTGTACAATCAATTAAGATAATATTATATGCTGATCTAAACATTAAAACTAACTTGTGACTATCATATATGTCCACTTCAACCAACAAAAACATATTTATGCATCGACTATTCATTATTTTTAATCGAGATTGCATAATTTATTAATTAAACTGAATACTGGACAAAATGACCAGATCTGCAAGTAAATCTCTGTAGGATGAGTTGAAGATAAGTGACCTAAATGCACCTCCAATCAAAATTGCACGGCTTTTGCATTCTTGAATAGATGGCTATCGAATTATTATTTCGAACTTATTGCACAAATTTTGCATTCTTTTTGATAATAACATGGTTTCATGTTTCATTGCTAAATGCTTGAAATTACAAATTGTGTGGTGGAATCTTATTCCATTGACATGTGCATATCATCTACTATGTATTTATTTTGCTAATCACTAATCTGATTTCTGAATATAAAGTTGATAGCTTCAATACTGTAAAATCAAATGACAACAGCAAGGCGACCCGCAGAGTATCAGCCAGTTGACAACTCCAATACTGTAACTCGATTATCCCGTTCTTTCCAAAGTTTGCATCTTCACTTCCTAATGGAAAACCGGACGCTGCAAGCACATTTGTTTGTTACGTCTCATGCAATAAAGCCATAAAACTACTTAAAAGGCAATGTTATCAATACCTTGTTTATAATGCCAACAGGAAGTAGTAGGCTAATGCAATTGGCACAGCTATCAGCAAACCAAAGACTACCCTACAAACAGAAAGAAATTCGAGTTTTACAATATCTATGGTTTCTGAGAAGTCACACTTGTTAACATACAAAGGGAAGTATTTGGTACCCTGTGCTGAGTATATCGGGATGTATGTTATATTCTTTAGCGAATACGAATGGAACTATCCCTTGAGGTAGAGCTGCCTGTGTTACAAGATACATTAAAAACTTTTCGTCTATGTGCTAAGTTTTTTGAAAGAAATATTTGTGTACCTGCACTATTGCCACTTTTAGTAAAGTTCCTCTTAATCTGAGTGTGATTGAGGACACAGCCATGAGGCCTGGTCCTGCTAAAAATTTCATTGCCATGGCGAATACTGCTTTCCGGGCTCCACATGCTATCACACTAGCTTGTGATGCCATGAAGAGGCCTAAGCTGAACATAGCCATTCCCAATCCTCCATCTGCCAATATTGATATCGAATTCTCAACCACTTTCGGAAACTGTACTCCCCACCTGCAGTGACGATGAGGCTCAAATCTTATCTACAATGTTATGTGTAGAATTTTCTCATTGATTGTGTGCTCTCTTATTACCTGAAGTGTATGATTGCCCATATAAGACCTGTCAAGGTGGCATAAGTATTGGGATTGGTGATTAGCTTTCTTATGACTATCGAAATAATGATCAAGATCTTTGTCTTTCTTGGATTTCTAATTCTTACATCTTCAATGCCTTCATCTTTTGGTTCTACTCCTTGTGGAGCCTCCAGCTCTTCAAAAAAAGATTTGTCACGCTTTTCAATTAATGAGAAAGAACACAAATAACAGAGTTAAACAAATGGTTCATGAATGGTGACATCCAAGTAGGAGCTTGGAATTGAATTGGGAGAAGGGCAATTCGTTAGGATTTCAGTTCATGTATTCTTGATTGAACAATAAAAAAAGGATTTGTCTTGAAGATTCTTGCACTCTAGAATATCTGAACTTTTGGAAATATCAAAGTAAATGCAAATACATCTTTCTTCGCTGTTCCACTTCAAAAAAAAAAAATGTTGTTCGTTGAATGATCCTTTGATGCTACTCTCAGAATTATGCACAGCAAAGTCATCATCACGGTCTTGTACAGACCTATTATATGTAACTATCTATCCTGTTGGGTTTTTGATACCCAATAAATCCGGGCTATGATGTTAAATCGGTATTTAGTTGGATAGAATTTCATAGGTCTCGGCCGATGATTGAAATGATATGATGACACCACAATCGGACCAATTGAATCACGTAACCCACTTGGGCCNATTCGAAGTAGCCTAATTGTATTAGTGCTGCTCATGGCCCAACCCGAACGACTTGGATGGCTTTAAGGTTTTAGCCCACTTACCCCTTCGTTATTGGGCCTCGTTTGTTTGACCTAAAAGCCTAAACCCTAAACCTAGCTTTAACCTATTTAATGTAAGTTGCTAATTATCATTAGTGTGGAAATTAAAAGAGTGCAGCCGACCCTTGTGAAATAGAGAGAAAACCGGTTCTTGTGTGTGTGTTTTGTCCATTGCTTTGTGCTTCCATTGGAGAAAACCATCTCTTCTCTTCTCCTTTCACTACCTTGCCTTTGTGGCTTTCCTTGTGGCTTTAATTTCCTACCATAGTCCTTTGTGGGCTGAGATTTATAAGCAACCGAGTTCGGGTTTTGGGAAGGTGTAGGTTTGGGATCGATTGGATTCGTTGTGGTGTCGATAGGATGATTAACTGAGCCTAGAAATTGGATTAAATCAAGGGGAATAATCTACATATCCCCTTAATAAGGTGTGCTTTTAAAGTGGACCGGATATGTGATTTTAACTAGTCATTTTTTTCAATACAGAAAGGTATTGGCTTGCTGGAGGCAAAGACAGAACATTGAAGAAGTAGAAATCTGTAAGTGTCAAATATTGAAAGGGGCTCATCTTTTCTAGAGACATTGGCCCGACACCAAAGCTACAGAGTGTGCCTCGAAGGTCTCAGTGAAATGGGCTACAGTTTTTGGAGGTACCGTTCTTAGAAGAAAGGTTTGTGGTTCCGCCGAGTGATTGGAATGCAAATACAATATATCAACGACCCCTTATTATTGCTCGTAACTCTTTCCTCTGTACTAAGATTTGATTCACTCTTTCAGTCTATCCATGTTCCTAGGCTAGATGAAATGGAAGAACTGACTTGGATACGAACTAATGTTACGTTTCTGTCTTTTTTGAGACGGGAAAACTGAAAACTGCAGGGCCCAAATAAACAGTTCAAAGTAAAAAGCATAAAAGATCGCTGTGCATACCTGTTCCATCTGATGTTGTTGTCACATAGGATTCTTTTGTGGCTTCAACCTCATAGAGAATTAACAAAAGATTATTCCAAATTATGCTTTGTAGTACAACTATCTGGGTAAGAATCGTTACTGCTTCGTCCTTGTACATTGCCCTTAACAGTGGGATTCCTAAAACTAATGTATTAGGCAATGTTGACAAAGAAACACCTGTTATAACCCAACTCAGGCTCCCTCGGGGTCTTATTTTGGCGACTACTGCCAGTGGGATGAAAGCAAGAAGCTTTTGAAGGAAATCTGCACATGCAAGTTTCAAGTTCATTTTGTAGGGATTGTTTGTTGAGATTACTTGGAATGACAAAAGAGGGATCGAAAAATTTGCCACAAACTTGTTGATGCCGATGTATTGATCTGGTGTAAACAGCTTCCACCATTTAAGAGAAACATAGGCTACGATCATGGCAACGTACAATGGGACGATTGCAGTCATAACATGGTAGACATCAGTTAAGGTTATCATGGCTCTCACTATTTTGAAAACCTCTGTTGGTGAGCCTATTTATGCGTTTCCGAAGGGAAAAAGTGGGACATTGCTTTATTGCATAAGCTTCTTCGATCTTCATACCGCTGGACTAATTCCTCGGTAAATTACATCAGTCTTTCATCATGATCATTAGTCATCAAAAGTGAAAAAGTTGATTCCATGTGTGTGTGCCTATGTCCTTTTTGACTAATTGGTTTTAGACCTACTAAACCTAGATTAGTAGACTTACATGTACTCCCCATTCTGAAAGGAAAAATGAAATTTTATGCATTATTTACATTCTAAATAAAGTTGATACTGCAGGTATCTTAATCGATAGCTTGAAATTTTCTGCCTGATTTTCTGGAAAAGAGCATATGGGAGAATAAAGAAGTGCATTGCAATGGAAGTAAGCCAGATTTTGAGTAAATAACTGTATTGAAGAAAGAATTTTTGCTTAATAGGGTAAAAGATGTGAGAATAAGTGTTGTTGGCAATTGCTTACTAAAGTTCGAAATTTTACCTGAAAAAGGGTTCATATCTGTTTCTTCTGATTCTTTGTTTGTGACTGTTAAAATTTCAATTGTGAAGACAAGGCAGAGAAAATAAAGAAAGTTATCCGCCTTTGTTTGTGATTTGCAGTCGGGTAGTCTCACTATGTTTTCATCCGTGACTTTCCTAACGTCTTTGTTGACACGAGCTAGGAAGTGTCCAATCTTGGTTAGTTTAGCTAGCGAATCGAGCTAATTTTGTAGCAATTTCTGAATAGAACTTGTGTTGCGGCCTTGATTCTTTTTTCTAAAAATTTTTGTAACTCTATTTAGGTGGGGTCCAACAAGCTAATCAAATAAAAGTATATTAGAAAAGGGACGTACTATGTCACGGAAAATTATCATATCATATCATATCAACGGAGAATTCTTAAGTTTTTTTCATTTTTATTGGATCGGTGCAAAACCATGTTTGAATTCTTGAAATTGAACAAAAGAAAGTTGGGTCGAATCATAAAAAATGAAGATAACATATTTTAAATAGTAAATAAAGAAATGAAACCAGATCAACAATTTGGTTTGTGGTATATACACAAATTGTAACCAATCCTCAAGTGTGTGGCCCACAACAATAGGATATATTTTAATAATCCAAAATTTCACCACCGTGTATTAAAATTGAAAGCAGGAAATATTGCTTTTTTTTTAACATATGAACCACAAATGAAGCACGTAGTGCATAAAATTATGGCATGACAGATGCAGAAATATGTGTAACCACCATAGGAAGGAGTGGTCCTCCCCATTGTTCGCAAACTAAGGATGTTTTGTTAAACAATTCTAGTATTTAAGCAATGGTTTCACAAATGAGAAATAATAAGGAATTTATTTGAGAATATAGTGTGGTTCGAGCAAGGGTCTGAACCCAAAGAGCTATAAGGGTTCGACCCAGCAAGAATAATATTGTTGGATGCAGCACATTTATCAATTAAGAATTAAACAATGGAGGGACAAAAATTGAATAGAATTTCTCTCATATTGTTTTTTGCATTTGCTGCATTTGTTCCCACACTCAAGGCTCAAATCGATGAAGTATGGGAGAGGCGGGCTCAAGAAGCCTGGAACCGAACCCTCGAGTCCTACGAGCCAGATCCAGTAAAGATTGTAACTCATTTGAATGCAAATGTCCATAGGTTGGTTCATTTTTATTTTCTATGTATATGATGATTTGCAAATTAATGATGATCTGTGCATGGTTTGGCATGCAGAACCTTAAAGGAACTAGGTGCATTGGAACCAAATAGCACAAGGAGGGGACTAAGGAAGAAATATAGGGGGCCATGCATGGTGAGCAACCCAATTGACAGGTGCTGGAGATGCCAACCCAATTGGGCCGATAATCGGAAGAGTCTGGCGGATTGTGGCCTTGGGTTCGGTTACAAGGCCAAAGGTGGAAAGGCAGGGCGATTCTATGTTGTCGATGATTCATCTGACAACGACATGGTGAACCCCAAACCTGGAACCCTACGTCACGCAGTGATCCAAAAGGAACCATTGTGGATCATATTCAAGCGAAGCATGGTTATTAAGCTTAACCAAGAACTTATCATGAGTGGTGACAAAACAATCGATGGACGTGGTGTTGAAGTCCACATCGCTTATGGTGCCGGGATCACTATTCAATTCGTGAAGAATGTTATCATCCATGGCATTTACATTCACGACATTCATAGTGGTAGTGGTGGTCTAATTAGGGACTCGGTCGACCATTATGGATACAGAACTGCTAGTGATGGGGATGGAATCTCCGTCTTCAGTTCTCAGGATATTTGGATTGATCACGTCTCCATGAGAGCTTGCCATGATGGCCTCATTGATGTAATTCAAGGATCTACCGGGCTCACAATCTCGAATAGCCACTTCACCGATCATAACGAGGTAATGATACATTGTATAGTCTATAACGTTTGAGCTTTTAGATGCTAACCAAACATCTGTTTTAGGTGATGCTTTTCGGTGCAAGTGATAGCTACTCTCAGGACGAGAAGATGCAAATTACAGTTGCTTTTAACCATTTTGGCAAGAGATTGGTACAAAGAATGCCAAGGTGCCGATATGGATACATCCACGTCGTTAACAACGACTATACTCATTGGAATATGTATGCCATCGGTGGAAGCCAACACCCTACCATTATTAGCCAAGGCAACAGATACATTGCACCTCCTGACAACCCCTACGCTAAGGCGGTAAGTGAAGAAGTGTTTATTCTACAGTCCAATATTGTCTAGTACTGTGTACCAAACATGATGTTTACCAAGTTTTTTTTTATGTTAATATAGGTGACAAAGAGGGATTATGCTCCCGAAGACGTATGGAAGACATGGACATGGAGATCAGAGGGAGATTTATTTTTGAGAGGAGCATATTTTGAACAATCTGGAGATCCAAATTGGAGCAAGAAGCACTCTGAGGTTTATGATTTAATTCCAGCTTCTTCAGCCCTTCAAGTTGCAGAGATTACCAAATTTGCTGGTGCACTTCATTGCATAGTAGGAAGACCGTGTTAGAAATGAATTATTAATCTATTCATATATAAATTCAGCTTATTTTAGTCCCAAATTCAATGAGGAAATTAAGAGGACAATTACTATTGTGAAAGTTTATTTGCATTATTGTGATTTTTTAAAGCTCTTGTAATATAAAAATGTGATTATATTCACAACAAGATTTTTGTTTACCTCATCAAAATTTTTACATTTAATAAAATGATCATAAGTAAAACGACATAAACTATCAATCCACGGCATGCTCATATATATAGTATATTACTATACCACAATCTCATACATAAAATCTCAACACGTACAATTTACAAGAAAAGGTCACACATTGAAAAAAACAAAAATCATAAAAGTAAATATAACTACCCAATATAAGAACATCGGGGGAAAATGCTCAAATAAATAGAATATAATGAATAAAAACATATACTTTCATATATTCGACCCCTTTTTCTCTTTAAAAAAAAATTAATGTATATATATATATATATATAAACTTATTTTCGACCACCCATGAAACTTTTATCAATTGTTCAATTACATGTTTTATCAACTTTTATCAAAATCTATAAAAAAATTTGATGTTTATCTAAAGCAAACAGAACCTTAATTCCATACGTTACAATTTTATCTCAACTATGTACAATGGATGAGATTTCTTTTCTTTGTATTGGAATGGATTTATCTTTTCCTGGTGACTCAATTGGATTTGTATTTTCATTAAAGTGATCGAAATAATTGAGTTTTGACAGTCACGTAAGCAATACCGGTAAAATTAATAAAAGATTGATAGGTGACCAATCTGAAATGTAAAATAAAGTTGGGTGATCGATTGCATGAAAGAAATACAAGATTTTCCTAAACCGACCCTTTAAAACCTTTATATAGTAAAAAGGGAAAATTGTAGCCACGATACCAAATATTTTACATTTATGCAGATTTTGTCCAAACCTTTCATTTGTACCACCAAAGGTACCAAACCTTTAAAAAAATCGCAACTCCAATCCAAATAAATAGAAACAATTACTTTCTTTGTTAGTTGACCAAATATCAAAAGATCTGACCAATGTTGATTAATTTTTAAAGGGCAAAAAAGTAATTTTACATTTTTTCCATATAAAAAACTAAAACTAAAACAAAAAAAAACCTAATTATTTTCCCCACCCCACCCCAAAATGTCGACACCACCGCTCCGATCACAACTCTGGTGCCACCTCTCCAATCTCCGCCCTATCTCCTTCCTCAAGAGCCATGCTACTACACTCTCCACTACCCACGCTATTACAAAAAGACCATTTGCCTTTTTGATTTATGTTAAATTTGTAATTTGAAATCTTGTAGGTAGAGAAAATGGTCAAAGAAGTTGAAAGGTTTGCCAAGGAAGACAGGGAAAAGAGAGATGCCATAGATACCAAGAATCAGGTCGAATTAGTTGTTTACCAAACAAAGAAACAACTGAAGGAACTCGATTCCTGCCCGCGTTAAAGAGAACGTTGAGGCAAAACTTGGAGAGCTTAAGAATGCCATATCAGGTGGCTCAACCCAAGTCATTAGGGATGCTATGACAGCTCTGAACTAGGAAGTGATACAGCTTGGCCAGTCACTATACAATCAACCAGGTGCTACAACTGGTGCTGGCCCAGCTCTCGACAGTGGAGCAGGCCCTTCGGAATCGTCAGACAATGGACCCGAAGGAAACATCATAGATGCATATTTCATGGGTAGTGGAGAGTGTAGTAGTGTGGCTCTTAAAGGGAGGAGATGGGGTGGAGATTAGAGAGGTGGCGTCGGAGTTGTGATCGGAGTGGTGGTGTCAACATATTGGGGATTTTAGTTTTTGGTGGGGTGGGGTGGAGAAGATAATTGGGTTTTTTTGTTTTTGATTTAATTTTTTAATTTTAAATTTTTTTATATGGAAAAAATTTTAAATCACCATTTTACCCTTTAAAAATTAATCAATATTGGTCAGACTTTTGATATTTTATCAACTAACGAGAAAGTAATGATTTATGTCAATTCAGACTGGAGTTGCAATTTTTTTAAAGGTTTGGACAAAACCTACATAAAAACGAAAGATTTAGCACCGTGACTACAATTTTCCCTAAGTTGATATCTAGTCAAAGAGATGAGCGTACAACACCCTATGGAGTCCAATAAATTTAAAATAGTGCCCTATTTAATTTAGATAAAAATCAATTTTTTAATAAACTTTGATAAAAGTTTACAAAATATATAATTAAAGGGCTCCATAAATTCTGTGATTAAAAATAAGTTCGAAGAAAATG
The DNA here is from genome assembly GCA_903798235.1 of Fraxinus ornus. Lineage (NCBI taxonomy): Eukaryota > Viridiplantae > Streptophyta > Magnoliopsida > Lamiales > Oleaceae > Fraxinus > Fraxinus ornus. The sequence continues at coordinate 47,952 of CAIGRF010362354.1, read as the reverse complement.
AGTTTTAAAAAATAAAAACTGACAACCATTATTTAAGAAAAATAGAATTTTGAATAGTAATTTTTAGAATTGTGGTTAAAAAATAGAAAAAAAAAATTTGGATTAATGTACATAATATTTTATCATATAAATGTATGATTGAAAATGAGTACGTAAGAATAATGGTGGTCAAACTTGAGCCTCATCTAGTCTGCATCCAGGGTGCAGCTAATTGTCTTCCAACTCCCAAGATTCACTCATACATGCTTGTGTGCACGGTCACACAGACTAGGAATCTTGAACACCAGGAAATATTTTGAAAACATACAGGAAAGTTTCAGTCAAACCAGGTTTAATGGAAAAAAAACAAACATATTTAAATACTAGCACAATAATTCCTCGATACATATAAACAATGATACGAAACCATGCATCCACATCTACTAATTAGCAATCCGACTTTGTTTGAAAGAAGTAAACGAACTTCCTCGTAATAAGCTCCCTTAGGCCTACGCAGACGCAGTGTCAGATTCATCTGCCAAATTTACATTTGCGGTTTGTGTGTTTTTATACCCAGTTATTTCATCATTGTATCGTTTCTTGTCTGCCCGTGCTTTTGCTTCGTATGGTACTTTCTCTTCAGCTACAAGAATATAATTACCACTAACAGTGTTAGAAGTCCAACAATGACTATCGGGTTGAACTAGTGATTTGACAACTCAACCGGGTCTAAGAACTATGGTTGGAATTGCGGTGTTAATCTACAATGCATACGTATTGGAAGGTCAGTGTAGAAAATCTGGGTGTACCTGTCATCTTATTCCATCTCTCACCAAGAACTTTCCCCAACTCTGTAAATGAAATTCCAGGATTACTCTTCTTCACGATCTGTATAAACAAGGACACACGGCATTTAGCAAAAAGTAGTCCAACCAAGAGTAAGCAATTTAAGAAAATCAGAAATAATGTCTGGCATGAAATCTATGGGTAGTTAAGTGAATATACGTAGTGACAAACGAACCTCTCTTTCAGCTTGTGAGAAGAACATAAAAGCACTGATTGCTCTTTTTGGTGCATTTGGATCCTTTTTCTTTTTCTTTTTCTTCTTCTTTGACCCATCCTCGTCACCATCCTTAGCCTTTTTTCTGCTTGAAGATGCCTTTGGAGCAGATGGCTCTTTCTTGAGTTTCTTTTTTGCAGGCACCTAAAGTCAACATTCCATAATGGGAACTCAGTGTTGCAACATCAGAACTGAAATCATAGGAAAGGCGAATAAGAAGTTTACCTCTTTCTCCCCTCCACTTTCACTGCCATCGGATTCTCCTTCCCCAGAATCATCAGTCGGGGAGCCTCCATCATCTTCATCAATAACAAAATCCTCATCCTACAAAGTTTTCCAGCACAAGATACCATACAAATGGTTAATAAGTAATTGTTGCTGCATTTGATTGCAAACTGCAAAAGAATCTCTAAAATGCAATATCTAGTGGATATGTAAAAAAACATAGGGAAGAGAGAGAGAGAGAGAGCAATATATATATACACAACTAGTTACCTCCTCATCACTCTCGTCTCCAGCAGCTTCATTCCTGATCCGTTCTAGGTGTGGATCAACAGCGTCATCTTCATCATTCTGCAAAACAGCTGCAACTCCATCTGTTGTCTTGGCACCCCCCAAATTCATTATCTTCAGACCCTTAGAACTGAATTAACAAAATGAATACCATCAAAAGTTTACTCCAAAAAGGTAATCAAAATCCCTTGAAGAAAGAAGAAAAGAAAAATACTAACTTAATGAAATCAAAAAGATTATGGTACTCATTTCTCTGAATGTTCCGGAAAAGGTGCTCCTGTTCAGTCTTGAGTCTGACAAGAAGATCGAAGTAATGCATATTTGATCCTCCAGCAGCATGCCTCTCAAACTCCACATAGTCGATCTAATTTATTAGAAGAACACATCAAGCTATCAGGCTTAGTTAACAGCACCTACACTGCTGCAGATGGTACACACAAAACTGAATTTAGAAGTATCAATCCATGTGCATATGAAATTGTACCTCCTCATGAAGAATAAGAGTAGGTGGTTTCGGCAAAAAGAAAAAGCTCTTTTCAAGTGAATAAAGAACTCCGTCTTCAGCTTTCAGAGATGACTTCACAGCGTAACCATCCTGACTACTGCGGAACTTTCCAGGTCTAGTAAGTTTTGTGCCAGACAAGCCACGCAGAATTGCAATAAATACCTCATGCACGAGTCCCTGGAGTTCAAAGGAAACACGATCAACACATGTATAATCATTTATGAGTTAAAAGCCCGAAAATTTATTCAGACTTGCAATCTAGAAAATAGAGGAGCGTTTCTTTTGAAATAATAATTGAAATGCAAAAAGAAAGTAAGTAAATTCAATAGATAATTACCTTGTGCATCATCTCAAGCTTTTCCTTGTACTTTGTATTGTAAAGATCTTCATTCATTGACAAGGAGGCCTCAAAAACAGCATCTGTCTCAAACTGCAAAAAATGACAAAAAATATAAGAAAACAGCTATATTGCACATCAAAAATTGCAGTATCGATGTCCACAAAAATTGACAGACAGCAATACCTGCATCACAATATGTGGATACAAAGTTTGGCCCTTCCGAATTGGTGGGTCAAGAGTAACAACGACAAAGGTATGTGGTTGGTTAGACTGCAAAAGCAAAGATGATTAGGTAACCAACCATTATACTCAAGTAGGTGATTAAGTTTATAAATGAAATCCAAAAAATAAATATAACTTGATCTAATTTATTAAAACAACAAAAGAGTCGTCATAAAAATTGTAAACGCAACAGTAATCATGCAGGCTTCAAAAAAGAACAGAACCTTTGGCAACCAAAAAACACGAACAACACTGCTATATTGAATTTTGAAGTCATTTGCTTGCCCTTGAAGACGCAAAAATGAGAGATGAAGTTCAATACTGTAACGACCCCTGCAAAAAAACGAACATGTATATGAAACTAAAGACATGCAACTGACAATAGTATTTCTAATATATTGGCTAGGTCTGAAGAACCAACCTAGGAGTAAGTATGGCAATCCCATCAAAAGTGACAATAGCTTCTTCACCTCCAGCTCCAACATCCGCCATTGACATTATTTTGTCCCGAAAGACCTTCATAGGAGTATGAACAATTTAAAATTTATATCCGAGAAGTCCTGGTCAAGCCAAGGGGAAAAGAAATACCTGAGCAGAAGGTCGATTTTCATCACCAACAAATTGAGTGTTTGAATTGGGAACGTGGAAACTTATTTCCATCAACGAGTCTTTCTGTAAAAACAATACGAGCTCAAGTGAAATTTTCGAAAATATTTCTCGCAATAATAAACAATAAAGCTTTCACGTAAACCATGTAACTGTACATCACAGACCAATGAAAAACTTACCTCAACGTGTTTCACACAGTACGGACATCAAATGAGACAAAACTGTAAATGACAGAAAGAAAATAACCTCGTTGGCCCCAGTAGTATCATCTACATGGAATTCCATCATGACATCATTTTTCCCTTGAAGCTGCGTTTGCGCAACATCGGCTAGGGATATCTCAAACGCTTGCTTAGAACCCACAAGAAATGTAACCATATTCCCTGGAACAAAAAATTATTTATTCATTTCAAAATTTCAATATTAAACTAATATGCATCAAGTAAGACAAAAGGAGGCAGAACACAGAGTTTAAATCAACTCTCAGGCAACAGAAGAAAAGAAAATAATACATGTGTGAATATGAGAGAGATAGAGAGAGAGAGAGATTATTCAATCAGCAAAAACTATTATGATGGGGGCAGCCGAGCAGTGAATATAACAATACCTTCTACATGTGATACATGATAATAATCCATGCATAAAGCAATCTTAAAAGTTCGCCGACGCACAAATCAGATGCATAGTAGCCAACTTCAATAGCAATAACAATATTTATTGGGCGAGTCACGATTATTTACAAATCAATAAATAAATACAAGGACACAAAGAGACAAATGAATAAATCCAGAGGAAAAGGAATCCACAGACCATTTAAATTAACTTCTCCCCAGTTTTTTCCACTAACAGATAGCTGCTTCTCTTCTGGTACTATCCCACAACTGGTCTGGAAAAATGTAGTCAGACTGGAAAGATCCTGCATGACAAGTATCCATCTTGAAGACAAGAATTTATTTTCCAAAAGTATAATCCATAACCAACAGAAGCTGAAAATCTCAAAAAGGAAATACAGTTCTTAATCATATGCATAAAATTGCACAATCATGGTTTGCAATATTTCTGTCTTTACAAATTCTTTAACTTGAATGCACATTGCACAGTAAACTAGGAAGAGGTAGCCAAGGGGTGGCAGGGGTTGTAGCTCCCCTTAAGATCTTGGAAATCCTTACATAGATCTTGCAATATTTCTGCCTCTACGAGTTCTTTAACTTGAATGCATAATAAAGTTAACAAATGACCTAGAATGACAGTCAAACTCAGCTTCAGTTAGACATAAAAGCTGATTCTTCAACTATAGAAAATATAGAATATCCAAGAGATAGGAGTGAGAAGGATGGTCTAACCTGGTCTCGGAAACCAGTGAATTTGTAATAAAGACCGTCCCTGGTCCGAACTCCAAGTTGATTAGACCGTGGGATCTTCATCCATGTAAGGCCCACTAAATCAGATTTATCAACTTCTACGGCTTTACCACCCCCTTGTTTCTTCCATAATATACCCGCAGAATGAACTTTAAGTTGCCCTGGGTTCTATAGTTATAAAATCATTAAGCCCTCAAAATTTTGCTCCAGAAGAAATCGAGAAAAATATATGATTGAAGAATGCAATAACACCGAGTCATATATTCAAATAATATATATAATAACGAAATGTTAATATTTAAAGAGAAATCCAAAAATCAGAGAGAAATTTGAAACCCTAGAAGTTTTCTGTAAATTTGGAAAATTATCGCGACAGCGAAGAAATTTTATGACTAGACATAAAACTAATTAAAACTCGTAATAGATCAACATAAAAAAAAACCTTAAGAAAACCATTGAATTGAATCAAAGAAAAGATATAAATTTCAACACATATTTCATTACATTAAGAAATAAGAAGATAATTAGGGAATAGGGTTTCCAAAAAACACAAGAAAAGAAATTTTTGAAGTTCAAATTAATGGGCATAATAATTAGAGTCACTGAAGAAAGAAATGAGAGAAAACTCACGGTGCCTCCACGCCCACCAAGAGAAATACTGTTAAACAAGTGACCATCCGTCATTGCAAACAATGCTAGAGCTTGAGATCGAATCAACGACAGAGAAATTTATATACCGTCTCGAGAGTTTCGCGGGAAAGGGAATTATTGATAATGTTATTTGTACGAGGGTGTTTGGTAGAGATTAAAATCAGATTAAAATTGAAAATATAGTCGTTATTGTTGACTTTTATTAGACGGATGGGACCCAATAACGATCATATTTTCAATTTTAATCGAATTTTAAGCCGTACGAAACAGGCCCTTGTACCATCAGTTTTACACGTGACTGGTCAAAATTAATTTTAGGATGTTGCTATGGGTAGATACAAACATTTATGAAGGTTGACATAAGAGTCAAATGAGAGTCCTTATTGGGAGGGGGCGCATAGCAAGATCCATAGAGATTGAAATAATATCCAAATGGTAGCTCCCTATCGACCCCAATAGGGGGTTGCCATAATTCTTATTTTTAAAGTTGATGGTCGAGATGGAGGTTGTTAAACTAGTTGTCAAAAATAAAATTGTAAAACTAGTTTTATCCATTTTTATAGATGGATATTACTATACGTACATAAAAGTTGACATATTAATTTATATTTTGGTGAGTTGGCAGATTTTGGTAAGTGCAATCCAAATGGTAGAAAATATATGTGCAAGTGGATTAATCTTTGTAGAATTAAGTTGTGTGTTGTGCACTTTGATTTGCATTCCCCTGTGTGTCACAAATTTGGTCATTGATTAAAAAAAGTGTTGTTAAATCCAATGCACCAAAATGTGTCAACTCACAAGAGGAACCAATGTGTTAGCTTTGTTGTACATATAACATGATTTATTTTTATAATGGTCCGAAAAAGCCTATGTTTGATTTAGATTAAAATCTATTAAAAATATCAAGTTAAAAGTAATAATTAATTTTAATTACACATTTCATTGGACTCACAATTTTACAAATTCATATTTTATTAATTTTTATTAATTCGTTTAAGCGTATAAAGCAATTTTATTTTATTTTAGAAAAAAAAAACTTGGATTTCCTTTATTGGACTAGTTAAAATTGAAAAACTGATTTTATTATTATTTATTTTATTTTATTTTTTTGGCAAATACACTGTATAGAACTACATGATATAGATAAAGAAATCGCTACAATATAAAAGAGGCAAAAACTTGGCCTCCCTCGTGTTGCGATTTCCCGTCGTCATCATAATTCATTTTTTTTTCCTGAAATTTTCACCTCTTCACGCAACCCATCACCCATCGCATCTTCCATTCACACACAATCAATCGCTCCCCATCATTCATCAATCTACTACCATTAATTCACAACAGCCATACGTCAAATTGCTGCATCACTAAAAACCCTTCCATTAATTTCACCTATCCAAGAATGATGTGCATGTACAAGCTTAGATTTGGTATTCGAAACTCCACTGGCTTCCTTGTGGATTCATCTTCCGATTCTTCCATAGCGTAGGGATTTGATGATGACATACTCGCTCCGGGTCAACAATTAGCGCAATTCGGGGTGAGTTGTTTCTGGGGAGTTTAATTGACCTTCCAAATTACCATAACCAGTTAATGTTTTCACAACGACTGACATTCTTAATTTTAATTTTTTAGGTGATGAACTTCTCTCAATCTCATTTTCATAAAATGGAATTTAAAATGGGATTGTTTGGAAAGTTGAGGGAAACGTAAAGATCTTTACTTATTTCATTAGATTTAGTTATTTGCTCATCGTGATGTTCATTGACTTAGTAAACAGTTATCAATTTGCTTTATTTTTTAATTGCTTGTTTGTTTGGATTATCCTAAGAAATATTGGATGCTTGTATTATTATGTCTCCTTTGCAAGATTTTTACACTGTAACTTTTGTGGTGGATTACAGTGGGAAGTCCAGGGAGCAGTTGGTGTAGACATTGTGCAAACCCTTCTGCTGAAGGTGCTGATGAGGATGATGGTGTTGATGACACTGCTGTTAAGTTCATTGACATTGTTGACACGTTCAAACTCCAGGTTTAGTTCATGCATAATGTGTATTATGATTGAATTCTATGTTCAGAATTTAACCTTGTTATTAAATACAGGAGCAACCCACATTTGACAAGAATCATATATCAAGAAGTATATCAAACTGTTGACACCCAAGCTTGATGCAGAAAAGCAAGCGGAGTTCAAGAAGGGTGTTGAAGGGGCAACTAAATTTCTACTCTCAAAGTTCAATGACCTCTAATTGTAAGTTTAACGTAGCATTATTTTAACATGTTTGGTAAGGAGGTGATAATACCACTCGAAAGTATTAAGTAGATGATGACAAAATCTTGAATTTTTATACTTATTATGAAGGTCATTTTGGATAGCTTCTACATTTTGTAGAAGTACTTCCCGAGTTTGCTTCCTTTGGAAGCTCTTTTAAGCATCTGGTAAACATCTGTCAAAAAATTATCTAAATAGATTTAAAAGAAGTTTATTAGTTTCAAAATCTATTTAGGCTATCAAGAAGTCATCCTAAACGGTGTCTATTTTGGCCAACCATAAGCTCATAGTTATATATTTCAAAATTCAATATCTAACATCATCTTGCAATTACATTGAGAGATGCAGACTTCCCATTTGAACATCATTTCTTTATCAATAGACATGGAATCCAAAGATCCCCAATAGGTCTAGGTGGAGACCTAAAATTCCTTCTGGGCTTTGACGGTGCTTCTATTAAAAAATATGCACACTCATATAGTATTTATTAGCCCCTATTTGGTACACATTAAAATTTTCGTTCTCATTCTTCTACTCATTTTCAACCACACATTCTTCAATAAAATAATATTTTTCATCACATTAATAACTTTTCCTTCTTTTTCAACCACATATTCTCCATCAATCTACTATTCCAGAATACATTTTTTAAAATAACGTGACTCAAACACACCCTTAATGGAACAATATGGTCTTCTTTTGTTTGTTGGAGTAAATTTGTATGTTTTATTTGAATATTTTGATTATAATACAATTCATTCTAGGAGGAGACTAATGATGGTTGTCGTTTCGAGGATGACAATCCTGTTCCATTGGTGATGGTGGCTGGTAATAAATGTTTTTGATCTAAGATGTAATAGATAGTAATTTTAGATCTTGAGATGAAAGTAGATGATAAATAGATAGAGAAAAGTATAGGCTAAAGGCTAAACATGGAAACTCCAATAATTATTTTTAAGATTTTCGGGGTTACTTATTATTTAGGCATGTATTCTTAGAAGAATGATAAAAAAAAAAGTCTCCGCGCAGCGGTGTCCGTGTCTTCCGTGTGGCACGGAGACACACCCGTGTCTCCATACTGACATCATGTCTGCCGATTTTTATTTTTTCTTTGCTAGAAAAAAAATATTTTCATATTTTTGAAATTATTACTTAATTATTTCTTATTCTTTTGCCAAAAAATAACATTTCATTCTATTATTATTAATACTAGAAAACATCCAATTCTATTAGATATTAATATTTACAATTTTTATTCTTATGTTTGAATTAATAAAAAAAACAGCAAAAAAAAAAAAAAATCGATCCATCCCCATTAAAAAACACAACTTCATTCCATATACGGAAATCAAAATCCCTTTCGGGGTGTTGCCCCCGAGCCCCCACGAGGGGCGATCCCCTCGACCCCAGCCGGGGGCGTTGCCCCGAACCCCCACGAGAGCGCTGCCCTGTGTGTTTTAACGTCATTGTACTAATAATAGTTAATGTCATCCTTCTTATTAACATATTTACTGGTGAGCTGATATTCATCTGTTTCGATGTTTTACTCAATCTGCAAAAGTTCCTCACAGATCTCATGATTGAAATATTAGAACTGTGTCAAAATGTTATTTTTCTTTTTTAATTAGTGAACAATTTTGCCAGATTAGATTAATGTTGCATGTAATGTATTGAGACTTCTCAATACAATTTTTCATATTCTCAAGGTTGAATCAAGATATTATATATATATATTTTAAACATAAACCTATATTTTGAATGGATTGCATCTGATAATGATCCTCAAATTGATTTCTATTTTTATGTCAACTTTTATAGGCTTATTCTTTATTTTGTTACACACTTATTTTTAACATTTTATCCCACTAGTAATAAATAAAAATTTAAATTTTTTTCGTTATTCATTAATTTTTTCTTTCTTAGTGAATGTTAGGATAAGTTTAAAAGATTTACTTAGATGTAAATTTATTTATAATTAAGTTACTTATTTTGATGATATTCTACTATTATGTCAAAATGAGTATGTTTTTAAAGAGTTGATTCCCTCGAAATTATCGTTTCATACATGCATTTACAACAAATGAAAGAAGAAGAATGTTATAATTTAGGCTTCAATCGATCCAAAATCGGGCTCAGTTTCACCAACCAACGACACCACAATCAACCAATTGATCCCAAACAACAACACCTTCCAAAACCTTATGGTTGCTCAATGATATACTAGCCCACAAAGGACTTTTAGGGTGGAGAAGAATGGATTGAGGCTATGTATATTAACCACAAAGGCTAAGAAAGCATGGAGAAGAATGGATCACCAAGTTAAAGACACAAAGTCACAAGCACAAAGCCACAAACAAGGTCTCTCTTCCAAGCAAAAAATCGGCTGCTCTCAATCTCTTTTTTTT
>CAIGRF010362354.1:18093-33252 GCA_903798235.1 Fraxinus ornus | reverse complement strand
GTTACGTGATTCGATTGGTTCGATTGTGGTATCAACATATCATTTCAATCATCGGCCGAGACCTATGAAATATTATCCAACATCGGTTTTACATCATAGCCCGGATTTATTGGGTATCAAAACCCAACAAAAAAGAATCCAAGAAAATGCACGACTGTGACTTTTCCTATGCTACTTCTTGTTTCACATAAAGAAAAAACAAAAATGAGGATGCAATAAGATTTTTCCTGTTATGCGTGCGCCAAGGATCGTTTTTCTTGTTTTCATCGGCATTCCTGTCTGAGTCTAATTATAAAGCCAAAAGATGAAAAAGGTTATAAATACACACGAAAGTACATTACATTCTTAGAAAGTAACAAGCAAACAGCATAAATGGAGCAATTAAATATGGCATTGACAATGATAAAGCGCGATGAGAATGCAAGAAGGCGTAAAATGCGCAATATAGACAGTGATCTCTCACCTGAACCGAGGTGTATTAAGCGTAGAAGACGTGATACAGCCGCTGCAGTCAGCCCTGAAGGTCGACTGATCAAACAAGAAGTCGATCCAACTGCTCCAACAACAGTGAAGAGAAGTTCAAGATTCCGAGGTGTAAGCAGGCATAAATTGACAGGTCGATATGAAGCACACTTGTGGGACAAACTCTCGTGGAATGTAACTCAGAAGAAAAAGGGAAAACAAGGTAACTTACTTCGACTCGTTCGCCACTATTTTCAGCTATATTTCTAACCAATGCTGGTGCCTGACACGAAATCTTCTGTTTTCTTCCATGGACTGTGCTATGGACTGCAAAACTCAAAATGAACAGTTTATCTTGGTGAGTATAATTATACCAAAATGGGTACATGTATGAAAGTGAGAATTGTTAAGACGCGTGCATTGATTTATTAAACTTTCTCAGGGGCATATGATGATGAAGAAGCTGCAGCGAGAGCATATGATTTAGCAGCACTCAAATATTGGGGGACATCGACTTTTACCAATTTTCCCGTATGATTATCAACTGCAATGCGCTTCTATCAAACTTTGTTAATGACAAATGCAACCTCCAGACTAATGAATTCGCTGATATTTTCTGCAGATATCTGATTATGAGAATGAAATTCAAATTATGCAGACTGCCACAAAAGAAGAGTACCTAGCCTCACTAAGAAGGTAATATTTCACTATCTTATTTGACATAATTAAGGTTTACGAGCAACAAATGGATGCAAACTAAATAATTTTTCTTTAATGCAGAAAAAGCAGTGGGTTTTCTAGAGGGGTATCAAAGTACAGAGGAGTTGCCAGGTATAATATGAGAACGATATAATTAATTAATTTTGTTATTGAAGATTTTGGGGAATTATACTAAACACATAAATGGCAAAAAATGCAGACACCATCACAATGGAAGGTGGGAAGCTAGGATAGGAAGAGTTTACGGAAATAAGTACCTCTACCTTGGAACTTACAGTAAGTCACCACAAAAATTTTGTCCAGATTATTGATAGTAAAACAGAAGGAAAATTTGTATATTGCCATGTATGAGCATTTTTAAGCTGTATTTTTGCCTACAGGTACACAAGAAGAGGCTGCTCGTGCATATGATATTGCTGCAATTGAGTACCGGGGGGTAAATGCTGTTACTAATTTTGATTTGAGTACCTACATCAGATGGTTGAAGCCAGGGGACAATGATTCAGTTTCTGCTCAAGAACAAAAATTTAGCCCAGAGTCGCAAGCATTGTTAACCCCTCTTCGTTCACGTGAAGAATCCATGTCCCCTTGCTCAAAAACTAGAGCCTTCAATGTAGAGTACCCGAGCAAGACCAAAAAGTTTGCAAGAAACATCCCAATTAGTCCATGCAGCAAATCATCTTCTCCAACAGCACTTGGCCTACTCCTTCAGTCTTCAATTTTTAGAGAAATGGTTGAGAAAAATTCAAATATGTCAGAAGAAAATGATGACGAAAACACCAAGAGCCTGCTAGAGGTGAGCAGTGATGAGGAATATGGAAAAATATTTTATGATGGAAATGCAGATTTTCCATTCGTGCTTTCTTCTAATGGCCATGGAATTGAATTGCAAGGACACATGATTGGAAACGGTACTATAAACATGGTCCCTATGTGTTAGATAACAACAAATAATGATGGAAAAGCAACTGTGTACAAACAAATGAATATTACAGAACTTTTCTTTTTGAGATTTTGTACAAAGATTGATGAAGCAGACTCAATTTTGTTGTTTTAAAATTTTAGGACTTAAAGAAGAATAAAAATTTAGTAGCATATATGTTTACTCCATCTGGTTGAATGGAAATTTTGAATGAAAAATCGTGATAGCTTTTACCTCAGCAAATTTTTCCTTCCTTTGGTTTCCTGTGGTTGTGTAATATAAATTGTTCCAAGTGAATCAACTAACTTGATCAACTGTGCACACATCATGCATCTTTAGAAAATAAATGGAGAATCAGAAAGAAAAAAGGAAAGTGGGAGAAAGAAGAAGAGAAAATTGTTGATTCCCTAGAATCAAGAAAAAACTGTTGATTTCTTACATAACTTTTCCCTATAATGTCTAATTTTGATTCTTAACATATAGACAATGTCTAATTTTGCAACCAATACACGTGGGATTTGTTCTATACGAGGTAAGACGTAGTAATCCCATAAATTGTGGGATTGTCGTAAACAATGCACGTCAGATTCTAACACGCTTAAATTAAAATTGACTGTTGTTTTCTCCATGCTAGCCATTCTAACGCTTTAAAAACAAACATCCAGAAGCAATCAGATTTCTTCCTATTTTTCATGTGCCAAGAATTGTCTTCATAGTTTTTATCGTCTGATAGATCCTGCTGCAATCAGTGACAATAATTTCTTAAATGAGGAATTTCGGTTTAGAATATGATAGAAATTTAACACCCAGTTGAAGATAAAGTGAAGTATTTCATTGAATTCAATAGATGAAATTTAACAGAATGAAATGAGCTTAAGCAAGGCAAGTTTCGAGAGTTGCCTCCTCTCCTAATGATTCAGAATTTAATCACACCTCCTGAATGCCTTCTAGTACTACCCACTATTTATTCACTACTAATCACGTGACGTCAACAACTATATCATAACAACTATTTTTCCCACTAATTCCCATTATACCCCTTCTTGTGGCTTCTTTGATAAGTGAACCGTATGGGAGGTTTATCGTCGTCATTCCTGTCTGTGTCCAAAACATACTTGTAACAATTAAAGACAAGACATAATAAACCAAAAGATGAAAAGGTTATAAATACACTTGAATGTCATGGCATTCTTAGAAGGCTAGACAGATGGAAGCAGGTAAATGCCAAGGAAGAAATTGGAGAAAGAAAAGACGAATCAGATATGGAAATGACAATGATAAAGATTGATGAGAACACTGAAAGGCATAATGTGTGCATTATAGACGGTGATCTGTCTCCTGAACCGAGATGTCTTAAGCATAGAAAACGAGATACAGCTGCGGCTGGGCTCAGCTGTGATGATCAACAGATAAAGTGTGAAGCTGATCCAATTGCTCCAACAACAGTGAAAAGATGTTCAAGATTCCAAGGTGTAAACAGGCTAGATTGACTGGGCAATACGAAGCACATTTGTGGGACAAACTCTCATGGAATGTAACTGATCAGAATTGTGGAGAATGTGGCACAATGATGATTGGGCTTTGGCTGGGCTGGACTATTATTTGGATTCGTGGTGGCCCCTGTTCTGTTTGATTAAAACGTGTTCTTGGGTGGATTTCAGCTTCATGCGTTTTTACTTAAAAGCTGGACGGTTGAGATGTCGCCAAGTGTCACCCCAATGACCATTGGTTGGAGACCTTCTGGAGACTTCTCTTTTATACTAGGGTTTGAGATCTTTTGACGATTCATTCTCTCGAACTCTCTCTGTCCCTCACGTCGTTTCTTTGTTTCTGCACTCTGATTTTGAAGTCCCTTTTTTAGATCGATGATTGTATAAGTTCTAGTATATCTCTTGAGTGATTTGTAGAGGGCTTGTACTATGTGAGGGTTTCATGTCCTGAGATGTAATATTGGGTGATGCGTTTGAGTGCCTTGGTGTAACCTTGAACAGAGTTGTTGATTCGTGTTAATATAGTGATTTCTTCTGGTTGGCGGAAGTTTAAAAGGGAATTAGAAACTATGTTCTGAAACTCTTGCCTTAGGGCGAAAAATCTTGTGTTCCTTTACTTTTTTTTGTTATTTTTGCATATTTACTTTTACGTTTGTTGGTTAAAAGTGGCGGATTTGTTACACTTGAACATTACAAGAAGAAAAAAGGAAAACAAGGTAACTTCAACTCTTTTTGCTACTTTTTTCAGCAATATTTCTACCCAATGCTAGTGCCTGACATGAATATTTTGTTTTCATCCATGGACTGCATAATTAAATGTGTTGGCGCTGCGAAGGGGAAAGGGGTGGGCGTGGGCGTGGGCGTGGGCGTGGGCGTGGGTTGGGGCGGAGGTTGGTAATAAAAAGATGGATGAGATATTAAAAGGCCTTTTAACAAGGGAATACAAGACAATTGAGGCAAAAGAAGACTTCTAAAATGAAAAGTTTAGTGGTCACTCTTTTTCACTCTGACTTGGTGAAAAGGGGCCTTTTAGAAAGATTCGCCATTCTTTTTAACTGAATTGCAAAGTGCTAGACACTGGCACCAGAACACTAAGTTACTAACCTAGCCACTGGGCGTACGTCTGAAGCCAAAGAATCAACTGTCGGTACAGAAACTCAGCTAGAGAAGCTAAATAACTTAGGGTTTGTTCTCTTTGCCATTTTCAATCCGTTTTTTGTTTTCGATTTTTCTAAACAGTGAAAACGCGTTCTCTATCCTATTTTCGAAAACGCGTTCCTGAAAACAGGTTGAAAATTTACAAAGAAAACCCAAAACGTTTTGGGTGTTTTAAGTTATAACTTGACAAAAATTTTCAAAACACGTTTTCGTTGTTTTCAATCACCGCCAACCATCACCGCACCCAATCACTACTGCACCATAGGAACCCACCACCAAAATCGCCACCAGAAACCCCCACTGCCACAGCCAAAATGTCAACCCAACCACCGAAAATCTTGACTAGAAAGACCACCATCGCCCAGCCAAAATGGCGACCCAACCACCGCAAAATTGCCACCAGAATCGCGACCCAACCACTGCCAAATTCACGACTAGAAAGACCACCACCGCCAGGCCAAAATGGGGATCCAACCATCGCAAAATCGCCACCAGAATCACCCAACCACCGCCAAATTCGTGATCAGAAAGACCACCGCCACCCAGCAAAAATGGCGACCCAACCACTGCAAAACTGCCATAAGAATCACGACCCAACCACAGGCAAAATCGTGACCCAACCACGGCCAAAATCGATTTGCCATTACCCCTGCCGCCCCAGCCAAAAGTCGCGACCCAATTGCCACCGCGGCCACCACCGCAACATCGCGACCCAACCACCGCATCCAACCACAACACCCAAACCAACAACCGTCAGTGAAGGAGGGGAAGAAGAAGAAGAAGAAGAGGGGGAGGAGGAGGAGGAGGAGAAAAAGAAAGAGGCACGAGAGACAGAGGCTGAGGAAGGGGAAGGGGAAGAGAACACGTTTTCCATTTCCTAATTTTTGAAAACAATTTTTCAAAATGTAAAAAATAACACATTTTTAACAATCTTAAAATTGACACTCAAAACACAAAATCCAAAATAAATTCAAAACACAATGCAGATAGCATCTACTTTTTGCTGATACTGAATTTCTGAGTGCAAGTACAGTTAAGCTTAAGGTTATTGAATTTTTAATTCAAAACTAAATGTTCCACCAAGCACAAGAAGTACAAAAAAATATATAAAAGAACAAAAAATAAGGTGCACAAGCACTATCTGTTAAAATCTGGAAGCCAGTTCAAAGCCAATTCAAATCTTCACCCACACAACTGCTGATCAAATAGACTTAATACATCAGCACAAATTAAGAAACTTTTTTTACTCTCTGATAGTGGCAAGCCAGTCTAATATTAAATGATGGTAGAAAACCGAAATTAGCAGCAGATAATGACAGAGAACCATTAAATTGATAAATGATCTCAGAATCAACTCTTATAAGTAGTATTGTGCAAGTCATCTCAGAAAAGATTTTAATTCAGCAGCTAAAACTACCTTCTCATTTCAATTAAAAATGGAACATGATGCATTGTTCCGTAGTTAGCAATCAGAATTCAAAACAAAGAAACACAACTGAGGATCCATGAGTGTCATGTCGCACAAAAGAGATTTGTACCACATTGATATAATAGATATGAATTTGAAAACAAAACATGATTTCTTTTTCTGGACAAACTGAAAATAAATTCTCAGATTGTTGTATTACCTCCCTACTGGAATACAGGGGTTATATTGATTCGAACATACAAAGCCTAAGGCATCAAAAATTTTAAAACTGTTTCCTCTTGTTTTGAAACAATTTCTCTCTTTTAGCATAAGCATAAATCAAAGCAAAGCAAACTCCAGCAGACATGGAAAAAGAAGTCCATGGGAATGGTGGGTCCTTGAAACATACAAGTGAAGCCTCTAACTCTTGAGATGCATGATAAACGAGAGAGTGGATGGCATATAGATCATGATCTGAAGACCTCAAATAGTACAAAGCCATCTCAAAATCGAAGTGTGACAATGCAGAGATCACCTTGTCCAGTTTATACCGGAACAAATTCCACCTCTGTCTAAATTGAGTCTGCTGATTCTGCTTAAGAAGCTTTCTATCTCCACCATGAGCAGCAATTGATTCAAGAACATCAATAGCACTAGTAATACTGTAATTCAATGATGTTAAAAGAACATTCCTCCTGGCAGCATCCTTTTGAACAAAAGACAACAAAGAAATCTCTGAGAACGGTCCAAACGGTGTCTGTCCAACACTCCAAGTGTAGTCCACAAGAGTAGTGTTATGCCTAGGACTCCACACCAAATGTGTGGGTGAGACACCCCACATGCTCTGCAAAATAGAACCCACAAGAGGCCTCTCAAGCTCCCGAATCTGTGTGAACACATGCTGTCCGTTACAACTGTAATCGCTCACTGTCTGTCCACTCTTTGTCCTGACTGCAATAACCATGTCCTTAAATGCAACAGACTGATGATACCGATCAAGCAACAACATAGTACTGACATCAAGATCAAAAACATACACAGGAAGAACCCTCCCAAAGTCCTCGTCGGGCAGCTTAGCTATCCTTCTAAACTCCTCCCTCGATTCTGATATTGTCTGATGCAAACGCTTTGAGTCCAAATACTCGCTCACTATCAAAGTATAGTTATCAAACAAATACCTAGATGTGTACGAAGTGGTTGCCCTGGAAATGGCAAAGGAGCAAATTGGGCACTCGGATAACTTCACATCATATTTCCTAAAACTCAAAGACTGATCCCCCAGTAACAGCCCATTGTCATTAACGTCGTCCATAAACGTCCTCTCTATTGACTTCCAATCCAACCCCGAATTACCTCCTTCGGCCTCAGAAGCATGCATGTGTACAAATTCGACAATCAAGGAATTCTCAAAAGGCACGGGAATTCTCAAAGATGGCACCAGAAGTACCTGATAAGCACTCCAAACCAAGGATGCCAAATCTGAAAGCAATGCCTTTTGGGACTTGGGCCGACCATGGAGAGCAGCCAACGGGTGAAACTCACCTTTTGGCAAAACTCCATCACCTGACAACGCTGGCCCGTAGTCCACAGGGCCCGCCCCCAAATCAATCCATAAATACCGATCTTTTCCTGTCCAAACAGAGCCCAGGCAT
The DNA here is from genome assembly GCA_903798235.1 of Fraxinus ornus. NCBI lineage: Eukaryota > Viridiplantae > Streptophyta > Magnoliopsida > Lamiales > Oleaceae > Fraxinus > Fraxinus ornus. The sequence goes on along the minus strand of CAIGRF010362354.1, from coordinate 25,440 downwards.
TTGGTGAAAGCTGGGGAGGGATCACCAGGGGTGTAGCTGTAAGCATAGGGTTTGGACTGGGATCCTAGATGGATTATATAAACGTGGATCGAGTTAATGGGTTTCTCCTTTTCAAAATCCTGCTTAATAATCTGATCTACGAGTGAGTAAGGAACGGACGAGAGCTGGAATCGGAGTGGGGAAGGAGAATTAGAGAGGTGGGATTTAAGAGCTGTGGAAAGTGAATTGGAGAGGGAGGTGGGCGAAAGGGACACATCAAGGTGAAGCGAATGGGACAGGGATAAATGATGGGTGGCAGGAGAAGTGGAAGAGGGAGTAATGACGTGAAACAGATCGGAGGAGACGACGGAGCTGATGAAGGAAGAGAGGAGGGAGGAGGAAGAGGAGGAGAAGGTGGAGCCCACCAAGTGAACAGTGATTGGCACAGAGAGCTGTAGAGAGAGGAGGGAGGATGGGGTGGCGGGGTGGTGGGGGGAGGGATAGGAGAGAGGTTTCTTCAGGGAGGAAGGGAGGGAGAGGAAGGAGTCATTGGTGGCTTGAGGGTCTTTGCGGGATTGTTTGGTGAGGAAGGAATCGAGGCCTAAGATTGGAGCTGCGGCTGAAATGGTGGTGGTGGTAAACAGGAGGAGGAGGAGAAGGACGGCAGTGGAGGGCATCATTTACGGCGGAGATGAGGGTTGCGGTATAGGATTTGATGGTAGTCCGTCGACGAAGCTGGAGTCAGAAGAGTGTTGAAGTTGGTCAAATAGGAAGTTCAATTGAAAAGAAAGGGAAAATTACGGTTTGTTTCTCCGACCTATTTGAAATGTAGCAATTAGGTCTCCAATCTTTTTTGTTAAATAATGTTATTTAACCTCACTAGTATTAAAATACTAATTTAGGTGATATTAAATGAGATGTATAATAAAATATACATTTTATTGAACATATCATTTAACATTATCTAAACTGGTGTTGTAGCATTATCAGGGCGGTCAATTGATTGGATTTTGATCCGAATCTGATGGAATTAATGAGTGATGGATTTAGGGTCTCAGTTAGACAGCTCGATCAAGATTCGAATCCGTTAATTAAATGGATCGAGTATGAATATAAGTCAATCCGTTCTGATAACAATGCATCTGATTTGTTATAAATAAATGGGAAAATGAAAAGATTTAGAATTAAAAAAAATCATCAAATTCAAAAACGTAACGTGTGGCGAGGCTGGAGGTTTCGGGCTAGACGAGTTTAGATGAAGCCTAGGAGTTTAAAAAAAAAGACTTTTTTTTTTAATATTATTTAAGTTTTTAGTCAATATAATATTATTTAATAATACATACAAATTATAGTACCAAATGCAATTTTAAGAGTTTAACAAAATATTCGATAAACAAGATATATTATAATAGTGCTAATTGAAATATTTGGAGAGTTTTAAGTTTTTATTAATTTGTAAAAAATAGGAAAAACGATTAATTTAATAAAATATAAATAACTATTAATATAAAAGTAAATACACTACCGTCAAACCAAATGCACAATACACTACCGCCAAACCAAATGAATTATTATCTCACATAGAAAGTTTATAACAAAATGCTTAAAGATGTCCTCTATAAATAAGTGAGTCAAAAATGGTTAAGCAACTTTTTGTGCAACATTAAATGCAATTAGCTAAAAGTTGAAAAATGTATGATTATTAAACCCGTTTAAGAATTGAAAAAAATTCGGGAAAAAAAATGTTAATTTCAACATTAATTCTATTTTCTTAATTTCTTTAATTTCGAATCGAATTATCGGATCGGATATCCGATAATATAATAGTGCTAATTGAAAATAAATAAATAAAATGGAATACACATCACCAATACGAAGTTGTTAAAAGGATCTTGAAAATACTACTGGATCTAATGTTGTGTTGTTTGATTTCGACAATAGACTGAATTTTGTCTACAAATTAAGGAAGTGTTTATAAAAAGATTTATTTAAAATATGAATATGTTTATAAACAGTTTATAATTTTATTTTTATTTTTTTTTAATCTAAAAAATTAGAGGCCCTGTTAGTTATCTCAAAGTTGTTACCGACAGTACAATACTCTGGACGCTGATTGATTAAGAATTCCCCTCCGTTGGTAAATCGGAGAATCGAAAAGCATCGCGCTAGGGTTTCTTTGCAGGGGTTCATAAATTTCATCTTTACAAACTATTCGATTCGCTTCAAATCTGTAGAAAAATGTACGGATTCGAAGCGCTGACCTTCAACATTCACGGAGGGTACCTGGAGGCGATTGTGCGAGGTCATCGATCGGGACTCCTCACTGCCTCCGACTACAACAACCTCTGCCAATGTGAAACCCTCGAGGACATCAAGATGCACCTCTCCGCCACTGAGTATGGCCCCTACCTCCAAAATGGTTAGTCTATTCTAATTTGTAGTTCCGATCTTTTTGGATTTGAATTGTGGAGTTCGATCCGACTTGATTTTGTTATTTGGTAAATCAACACGAATTTAGATCCATATAGTCAAATTCATCTCATTTTCAGATAACTAGATCAGCATATTTCTCTATAATTTAGCTAATCACTAACTAAGCCGAATAAGTTGCAGTTCAATTCTCTATACTTTAAACTATCAAGNAAAAAAAAAGACTTTTTTTTTTAATATTATTTAAGTTTTTAGTCAATATAATATTATTTAATAATACATACAAATTATAGTACCAAATGCAATTTTAAGAGTTTAACAAAATATTCGATAAACAAGATATATTATAATAGTGCTAATTGAAATATTTGGAGAGTTTTAAGTTTTTATTAATTTGTAAAAAATAGGAAAAACGATTAATTTAATAAAATATAAATAACTATTAATATAAAAGTAAATACACTACCGTCAAACCAAATGCACAATACACTACCGCCAAACCAAATGAATTATTATCTCACATAGAAAGTTTATAACAAAATGCTTAAAGATGTCCTCTATAAATAAGTGAGTCAAAAATGGTTAAGCAACTTTTTGTGCAACATTAAATGCAATTAGCTAAAAGTTGAAAAATGTATGATTATTAAACCCGTTTAAGAATTGAAAAAAATTCGGGAAAAAAAATGTTAATTTCAACATTAATTCTTTTTTCTTAATTTCTTTAATTTCGAATCGAATTTTCGGATCGGATATCCGATAATATAATAGTGCTAATTGAAAATAAATAAATAAAATGGAATACACATCACCAATACGAAGTTGTTAAAAGGATCTTGAAAATACTACTGGATCTAATGTTGTGTTGTTTGATTTCGACAATAGACTGAATTTTGTCTACAAATTAAGGAAGTGTTTATAAAAAGATTTATTTAAAATATGAATATGTTTATAATTTTATTTTATTTTATTTTTAATCTAAAAAATTAGAGGCCCTGTTAGTTATCTCAAAGTTGTTACCGACAGTACAATACTCTGGACGCTGATTGATTAAGAATTCCCCTCCGTTGGTAAATCGGAGAATCGAAAAGCATCGCGCTAGGGTTTCTTTGCAGGGGTTCATAAATTTCATCTTTACAAACTATTCGATTCGCTTCAAATCTGTAGAAAAATGTACGGATTCGAAGCGCTGACCTTCAACATTCACGGAGGGTACCTGGAGGCGATTGTGCGAGGTCATCGATCGGGACTCCTCACTGCCTCCGACTACAACAACCTCTGCCAATGTGAAACCCTCGAGGACATCAAGATGCACCTCTCCGCCACTGAGTATGGCCCCTACCTCCAAAATGGTTAGTCTATTCTAATTTGTAGTTCCGATCTTTTTGGATTTGAATTGTGGAGTTCGATCCGACTTGATTTTGTTATTTGGTAAATCAACACGAATTTAGATCCATATAGTCAAATTCATCTCATTTTCAGATAACTAGATCAGCATATTTCTCTATAATTTAGCTAATCACTAACTAAGCCGAATAAGTTGCAGTTCAATTCTCTATACTTTAAACTATCAAGTTGATTTATGAAGAGGGCTTATTTGGTTCCATGAGTTTAGAAGCATTGCTAGTTTCAGTTGTTTGGTGGTCCTTTCTGGCTGAGAGTACTGATTTTATTTCTGGTTCTCTTGTTAATTGCAGAGCCTTCTCCATTGCACACGACGACAATTGTGGAGAAATGTACTCTTAAATTGGTTGATGAGTATAAGCACATGTTAACCCAAGCCACAGAGCCTTTGTCAACCTTTTTAGAGTATATCACGTATGAGCGTTCTCTCCTCTCTCTGTTCATATGCACCTAAATGCATCTACGAACTTGCATTTATAGATTAATATAATATGCCATTGATGCACTTCGAAATCATGGTGAATACTCTCAATACATGGTTTTATATGTAGGATTGATATATGCTGGGATGATAAGAGTTTTTTCTGCTGTGAAACAAAGAGTTGCAAGAGAAAATGTTTAGTTTTTAATTTCTAGGACCCATCCAGATATTAACCAATGCAAAGAGGTGGAAATAGGAAATATGTGGGCTTTAGCTTGATTTACTGGAGTTGCTAAACCAATTAAACAGTGCTTAAAAAAAAAAAGGAAGAAGATAGAATTGAAATAATGTGCCAATCTTGACTAAGTTGGCACCAAGAAATTTACAATATCATAAAAGTTCAGTCGACACATGATGCTTATAGTAAATGCAGAGTATTTAACTACTCTGTTCAAATGGTGGTAGCATGTTAAGCTTGAGATAGGACCAGGGAACGGTATCTAACAAATTTTTTATCATCCTTTGATGTGTGATGTGCGTAGAGTTGAATGTTACTGCGAAGCAAGTTGGCATTAGTTACTTTCTGGTATACTGTGATAGTCATGTTACCTAGTTATGCTGTTTAATTTTTAGATACGGTCACATGATCGACAATGTTGTGCTAATTGTCACGGGAACTTTGCACGAGAGAGATGTTCAGGAATTGTTGGAGAAATGCCATCCTCTGGGAATGTTCGACAGGTAGTTCATCTGAAATTCAGAATCCAACATTTTGCGCAAAATGTAAGTGGTAATAAACTGAAATTTTGCGATTCATTTCCACAGCATTGCTACTCTCGCAGTCGCCCAAAATATGAGGGAGCTTTACAGACTGGTGCTAGTTGATACACCTCTGGCTCCATACTTCTCTGAATGCATCACTTCAGAGGTACTGGTTGCAGCTCATAACTTTGCTGTGCAGTAATTGAAAATTGTTGTCCGTGCAGCTACTGAGTTTTGCCTGCTCCATGTCACATTTGTATCATCATATTTATACAACTTATGGTCATCTCACCATGAAGCTCAACTGTTAACGGTTTTATATATTTAAGAATATATCCTATGCAGCTGTACATATGTCGGATCTTTGTTATCTGAAGCGAAATATAGGGGAAGTATCTTTGTTATCTAAAGGGTTTTTTGTCTGTCTGCTTTTCACTCATTAAGGACATTCTTGCAGGACTTGGATGACATGAATATTGAAATTATGAGGAATACTCTCTACAAAGCATACCTTGAGGATTTCTACAGATTTTGTCAGGTAAAGGGTTTATTTTGGAATGTTAAAAAGTTCCTTTTCTTCTGTTTGGGAAGTGTGAATTCCCCAGTTTCGGACTCGACTCTAATGTGAAAGCTTTAAAATAGAAACTTGGTGGCGCAACTGCAGAGATTATGTCTGACATCCTAGCTTTTGAGGCCGACAGAAGGGCAGTTAATATCACCATAAACAGGTTCTGTAGTGTGAAATTGTTTTTCCGAATTATACTATATTAGTTACTATGTTCATTTCTGACCCCGTCATATACCTGTAAATGTAAATATTCAGCATTGGCACTGAGCTTACTCGAGATGATCGTCGGAAATTGTACTCTAATTTCGGATTACTGTAAGGACTTTTGCATTGAATTTTACTATTTTCAAGTGTGAAACTACATGGTTCCATGGAGCTCCTTTTTCCCTAACTAACGTTGATGAAATTATGGAATAGATATCCTTACGGTCATGAGGAGCTTGCTGTTTGCGAGGATATAGATCAGGTATTTAATGGTTTTAGTCACGTTCTAATGCCCATGATGAGATCTGATTGTGTTTTGTCACCATCTTGTGATCCTATACATCAAGATGCCTTGTCTTGTTTTTGATAGTGAAGTTAACTCCTCACATTCATCTCCCACTAAATATACAGATTATTCAAATGAACAGCGTAAACAAGGAAGTATTGTCACCAATCAAATTGCTAAAATTTCATTAAGGGTGTGTTTGATTGGCTTTATTTTCCATGGAAAATGTCATTTTTCTACCCAGGTTCCTACTCTTGGAGTATTTGATTGGTATTTTTTTCCATGGAAAATATTTTTTAAAAGTTTGTCATGTTTTTCTCAAAAACAAGGAAGGGGATAGGTTTTTATGTTCTAGGTAACTCACACTTCCCAAAAATTCAACTTTACGAAAATTAAGTCAATCAAACACATTTAATTGACTCTTCTTCTTTGACAGATATAGTTCTTGCTGCTGCCTTTCTTTCTTTATACAAAGAATATGGCCTTCTTGATCCTACAATCATTCCATCCTTTGGAAGTTGAAAATTTACATCCAAATAAGTTATAAGCAATTTCTTTCCATGCAAATTCCATGCTTGCAATCACACACATCCTAACTGATTATTGATTTAGAATTTCTTGAAATTTCCCAATGGATGCTCAAAGACCTGTCATAGTGCCTGCTCTTATTTACCATGCCTACCTGCTCTTATTACTATTTTTCCACACTTCCAGGTTCGTTCTGCCATGGAAAAATATCCTCCTTATCAGTCCATATTTTCCAAGTTATCCTACGGCGAGAGTCAGATACTTGACAAGGCATTTTATGAAGAGGAGGTGAAACGGCTTTGCTTAGCATTTGAGCAGCAGGTTTGTTTCTTAGAACTTCCTGTCAAGATTTATCTCCGTGCTTCTAGGAGGAATGAGCCTAAATACTGTTTCATTTACAAACAAGAAACGGCTTTAGATTTGTCAGTTTGTTTGTGGTAGTTATTTATATATCAATTATCATCTTACAGAAATCGCGTTATCCTTATTTATTTGGCAATGCAGTTCCATTATGGAGTGTTTTTTGCATACATGAGGTTGAAGGAGCAGGAAATCAGGAACTTGATGTGGATTTCTGAATGTGTTGCACAGAACCAAAAGTCCCGAGTGCACGATAGTGTCGTTTTTATATTTTAATTGCTTAAAAGTTAAAAGCTATTTTACGAGAAGTCCGCATGCCATTGGCATTTTTCTGTAAATTTTGTTGCATTTCAGTCCCTTGTCTTTGCGCTACCTCAAGTTCATAATAAGTTGTGTGACTGCTATGTT
>CAIGRF010362354.1:5505-16438 GCA_903798235.1 Fraxinus ornus | reverse complement strand
GTGTGTGTGTGTGTGTGTGTGATTATGTAATTTCTAATGTAATGGAAGTTGGGACATCAAGGTTAATGGATATCATCAAAATAAAATAAAACATATTTTGGGAAACGAAAAGTAAAGATTTTTTACATTGAAAAAAATGTGAATCGTATCATCCTTCATTGACCGTTCTTATTAAAATAATTTAAACTCCTAGTCACAGACAAACAAGTTGGTTATGCACTTTAATATCATTAATTTTTGTAGTTGTTTGCCAAACTGATTTGAGTAAATAATTTGATCTATAAACATATTTAGAGATGAGATTAAATAAGTGTATGAAAATCGTATCATCCTTCATTGGCGTGAATACGAAGGGATGTGTTGAGGAATTTAACAGAATTTCATCGTGTTTGTCGTCAATCCGAATATATCAGAATTTCTTGTGCAAGAGTTCAATGAAAAGATAACTAAGAGAGTGTTTGGTGTTTATTAAAATTGAATTTTTACTAGATTATAATAGAAATGTTTGGTTGAAAAGCTGTGAGACCCATAAAAGATGTAATTAACATTGATAGTTTGACTTTGAATGGATTAAAATTCGATTTTAATCCGTATCAAACATGGCCTAAATATAAAAAATAAATAAATAAAGTAGTCCTGTCTTAATATTTTAAATTTTTAATCAATGCAATTCAATGAAAACTTGAAAATAATTAACTTTAAACCCAACTGTTTGAATGTCTAATATGATAATATACCTTTTTTAATCCTATACAGTAAAGTCTCTAACTTATCTGTCAGCAAATGTTGAAGTCCACTTTCTCTCATTTAAACTAATTTTTGGGAAATGATACTTGTACACTTAAGGTGTACTTGTAGCATCATCCCTAATTTTTCTTCCTAATATTCAAATCCATAAAAACTAAGAAGTTGAAATTTTTAAGTCCATAATAGCGAAATACGAGGCGTATTTCTATAATTTTCAATTTTTTTTAAGAAAAAAACTCAAAATGAAACCAAGGATTCTTGTATATATAACAGAAGAGGAATGAGATGCTCTTGTAATAAACAAGTTTTTCAAAGTCTGGGAAGAAATTACAAGCAATGGAGGGTACCAGAAAAAGTTCCACAGGAAGTTCAGTTAATGAAGAAAACGGCTATAATGAATCAGCTTCCCACGAAGAGAAATATTGCAGAAAAGAAGCTATGAAGGTAAGAACAGCAATCTTTTCTCTCAAATTTCACAATTACAGGTATGGATTAGAACAATTCTTGGATGAAATTAAGAAGTATTACAGAAATTCAGTGTCATACTGTCATCAGAAAATTCTTTCCAGGTTGGTTCTAAGAGAAGAATAATTATATGTACCTACTTTGTTTTAATATGTACCAAGTGTCATCGTAATAAAATACGATTCCCATAGGATGATCATAAAGGAAATGAAGATACTAAGAGGATACATGGTCATACTAAAATAGATAAGATGAAAGAATATGAGAATGTAAGGAAACAAGTGAGGTGACACCAAAGAAAATGTCTACTTTGACGATTGGAAGATGTTTTGTGAAGACTAAAAAGAGTCTTCCATCTACAAACTGATGTGAACTTCATAGAACGTGTCAGAAGAGGAAAGAGTAAACCGGAAATAGCATGACAATTGACATGTAATAGTTGCTAAGAATCAGGTTGTCTTAGATCTTGTTGATCAAGTAAAGAAAATAAATCCGTTTGTCCATGTGGACACAACCATGTAAGAGCAAAATAATATAATGCTCTATCAAATGAAATGAAATGACCAAATATGAATAAAAAATATTCATATAACTGACATGGACTCCAAATTTATTGAGAGAAATAAAAGCTCCTTTTTTTTTTGTGGGTGTGGAGGTGTTTTACTGGCACAATCTCTTCAATTTGTTCTGAATATTTACTGATGGTTGACAGGAAGATGAAGTTGAATCAACCAAAGCCAAAATGACAGGAGTGAGAGAGGAAAATGCAAGACTAAAGATGCAGCTACAACAAATAGAGAAGGATTACAGAACTCTACAAATGCGATTCTTTGATATTCTTCGAGAAACCAAGACAGACAACAATCCAACTGATCCCACCATTGAAGAAGACACTGAACTCGTATCTCTTCGACTTGGAATGAGTTCAAGAGATCAATCTAAAAAGGAAGAGAAAAATACTAGCACCAAAGAAGAAAATGAGGAACTTAAAGTTGGATCAGACTACAATTTTACGGGGTCAGAAACAGGATCCATGGAGCTTAAGACACTGAGAAGTGAAGAAGATGAACTTTCTCAAACCAATTTAAAGAGAGCTAGAGTTTCTGTAAGAGCAAGATGTGAGACCACAACAGTGAGTAAAACTGTGTCGTCATTGATTTTCCCATTTCTATTTATGTGCTGTTTCTTTTTCTAATAATTATACGCATCAGATGAATAACATTATAGAGTTCTCCTGCAGATGAATGATGGGTGCCAATGGCGAAAATATGGACAGAAAATTTCAAAGGGCAATCCATGTCCACGGGCATACTATCGGTGTACAGCTTCCCCATCATGCCCAGTCAGAAAACAAGTAATATTCCACATTCAACAGTCAATGTCAAATTAACATACGACTTGCATAGGATATAATGCTATTTTTCCACTTATTTTCTTATTTCTATGGATCGCATGATTGGACAAATAAATTATTATTTTTCATTTAGGAATATGTGGAAGTTCTTAGGTTTTGATTGGATCCTAGATTTCATGAAGTAGAAGGGAAACATAACTGTCAAACGTTTATTCTTTTTTCTTTTTGATTCTAAAAGAATATGAAGGACATGAGAAGATAGATGAAGCATTATAGCGTCTAGAAGTTTTTCTCTAAATTTAATCTTTATTCTTGACTTTTGATTCGGTTTTATTATTCAATCAGACTCATTTTCTGTTTTCAGGTGCAACGATGTTCAGAAGACACATCAATCTTGATCACAACATATGAAAGAACTCATAACCACCCACTACCAATTTCTGCCACTGCCATGGCTTCCACCACCTCGGCAGCAGCTTCAATGCTTCTCTCTGGATCATCAAATTCTCAACCAGGACCAGCCAATGTTGACCCAACTTCCAGTCTTAGAGGACCAAATCCCAATATCTCTGATATTTCCCTAGCACGGGCATTCTATTTGCCCAACTCCTCTTCAACTCCATTTCCTACAATCACTTTAGACCTCACCACTAATCCACCCACCACAGCATCAAGTGGTTTCAGCATGTTTTCATCGAGTTTTAAATCAATTCCAAGAGTTCCTTCAACAAGTTTGAGTTTTTCTTCTTCAGAATCCTACACGCTACCGAGAGTTTGGGGCAATGGAAGCCTTAATTATGATATATATCCTTATAATAGTAACCGTGTTAGCTCCGCATACTTTAGAAGACCATCACAAGAACAATCATCTCAATCATACCCAGAAAAGTTAAACCAACGCGAGGCTCTAACACAAACCTTAACTAAGGTAATTAAGTCAGATCCGAGTTTACAATCAGTAATAACTACCGCTATTTCATCAATGGTGGCTAATGGCAGTGCAACACAAGTGAATAAAGATAAAGGCAAAAATATTGGCCAGAAGTAGTGTGGGCATATACAGGCCACAACGTCAAATCCACTTACTTCAGATGATAAAGTATGTGCATCCAGCTATTTGGGCAAGTCAACATCTTTGAATTGGAAAACTGGAAGCCTGCAGGTGCAACAATCTCCATTGGCTTTTTCCATTCTGCAGAGTTCCTCTCTGCAGTGGAAAATCAAGATCAAACTGATTGATGGGTCTTTAGGACCTTCATCCTGGCATGATCATGAAATTTTTTATTAGCCCTTTTGGTTCTCTTTCTAAAGGACAGTGTACAAAAAAGTCTTTCTTGTAATTTCCACTACAACTTTGATATGAATAAGAAACATTCACGTAGTCATTTATACACATGGAAAGAGTATGCTGGCAAATGTCATGAAAAACAAAGATACAAAGTTTACAACAAAAACGATAGCAATTTCAGAAATTATCATTTACCATCAATCCTACAACAGTTCCTGCCTTTGGAAATCGGTATCAACCATGTCATTTTGTTGCCAAACAAGATCATAATATATGACGATCACTCAAAAAGAAAATTACCATGCTTCATCTCATATAAATAAATCTTTGAGTGTCATTTATAGAAAATCATACAGAGACATTATACCCACTGTCCAAACATTTCCCGGTGTCAGCAAACATATAAATTACTCGCCAAGGAAATCATAGTAATAGTTCAGGATAAAAAATATATATATATTATTTTTCATTTATATTAAATCAACTTTTCCTGGCAAATCAAAAATGGGATGCCTTCTATTAGCACTCAATACCTATTGAGAGGAATCATTTTTGAGGTAATAACAAGCAATTGGATACATGTACTTCAGGCCCATAACATCCTCTTCTCTTCACGAAACCTTTAGCAGCTCATGAAAAGCCTCTTGTGGTATATCAACAGAGCCAATTCGCTTCATGCGCTTCTTTCCTTCTTTCTGCTTTTCCAACAACTTCCTCTTCCTAGTTACATCACCACCGTAACATTTTGCAAGTACATTTTTCCTCATAGCCGAAACCCTGAAAACAAGAAAAATAACTGAAACAAATTGAAGAAGTATGTGTTCACATCCATGGAAGCTGGCATATATGAAGGTATCTGAAAACATAAATAAATAAATAAAGCAAACAAAAGAAACCGATTGAAAAAGTTAATCTCTTAGGACGCCAAACCCTACACAACCCAAAGGGCAGAAGCCAAAATTGAGGGGGAAAAGATAGTTAATTTTGAATAGAAAACATATGGGACAAAGTCCCAAAAAAAAGAAAAGAAAAAAAACTACTGAGACAGTCTCTCAGAATTGTAGATTCTATTTTCATGATAAAATCACTTAAATAAAAAAAGATATGAAAAAGAAAAAAAAACTACTGAGACAGTCTCTCAGAATTTTAGATTCTATTTTCATGATAAAATCACTTAAAAAATAAAAGATTTGAACATCTGATAATGTGTTATTTTAACTTGGAGTGACATAACACAGTTAAAAGCTGTAGATCACTGCTGAAAAATGAATAGAACAAACATTCGTGAAAATAATAAGAATACAGAAACCTAAGTTGACTATTCTTGCTGTGGACAAGTTATACAACTTACGTTTCCCTGGCAATAACCTTTGATCCAATAGCAGCTTGTATGGTTATCTCAAACATTTGCCTATTCAATATTGTGTTAAGATACTGTCTACAACAAAAATCGAAACTGAAATTAATTAAATGATATTGAATTAATAAACCTGTCTATGAATTTCTTCAGCTTCTCCACAAGTTCACGGCCAACACGTTGTGCCTTCAATCTATGAACAATAGTTGCCATTGCATCCACTGGTTGTCCATTTAAGAGGATATCGAGTTTCACCAAGTCGGAGGCCTGATAGCTGTTATGGAAACCCATTATTTGGAATCACACCAGTCACTTATCCATTCCAATTCAAGAACAACTCTGCCCACCAGTGCTAATATGTGTGAGTGGATGAAGCAAAGAGGGACAACAAGAGAATCAACACTTACTCTGCATCCTCATAATCAAATGATGCATATCCTGAAGTTATACTCTTTAATTCATTGTAAAAGTCAACAACGATTTCCCTCAAAGGTAATCGATACTTCATGAAAGCCCTTTGACTGCACACAAGAAACGCACAGCATATTATCCTTACATTCGGTGAACCTCAGATGGGAGCAAAAGAATAATAGATGATTAACAATGACCAGAAATGGAAACTGAGATTTATCTAAAATCAACTTCAATACCAGTTTTCGAGTGAAACACACAATATAAGTTCAATTACGAACAAACTGATTCCAACTTTCAGCAATCTACTTTCCTATTTTTTGAATACGCAACTGAGAACTTTTATTGAATAATTTGAGCAATTTTGTTACCAAAATATTTCGGACAGAAAATGAATTAGTAGACACTGTGATGGACATAAAATCTACTCAAGATTGTTTTCTCTTGGAGTAATAGAAACACATACTTTTCTTGGAGCAAATAGCACAGATTTAAAAGACTAATGATATTTGAGTTTCGAAAGTTTTAACCAGCTTTATCCTAAAACTGGTAACTGAAACTCTGTTTCCATCTGAAGTTCAAAATTTAAAACAGGTTCATGTTATATCAACACCTATTAAACCCAGAATCTTCAACGGCTCCTTTTCTGGTTGGCTGAAAACCAACCCCTTGAACATATCATTATTTGATTTGGGTTAAAATTCAAGAAAAAGGCTTTAAAGGGAAAATTACAGCTGCGCTAGAGGGAAGGACATTTAAGAATGCTCTAAACATAGGGTGATAGAGAACTTGGATATATGAGCACCAACAGTTGAAGTTTGTACCATATAGTTGAATGTCCATTTCAAGAACCAAACCATAAAAATAGGAATGCACAAGATTACATTCATCATTCTAGGAATAATCACCTGTCAATAAACGAGTGTTCCAACTGCTCCCCTCGCCGTTCGGAACAAAGAGTTATAACAGAGCCCACATACCTTCAAGTAAAAGTGATGGAACTAATCAAAGTTAATGCTTCTAAGTTCATCGGCTAGCACCTTAAGGGAAACCCAATGTATTGACTATACAGAAAATTTTCAGCACCACATAGAGCTTGAGAGCTTACTCACTAGGAATTATAATTGTTGCCATTACTGTAGGCTCCCAACAAGCTGTCACACGCTGTTTAGGATTTGATGGCAATGTCGCAGGATTGTGAATGTGCTTTTTGCTATTAAACACAGATAAAACTATCATTTGATAAAACATATAGAAAGAAATATCTAAGTTCAGTCATAATGGTCACCATACCTCCCATCTGCATACTCAAAAATATATGGCACAGTAGGAACAGTGGAAATCACATGAGCTCCGTGTTCCTGTTACTCAAAAAAGACAATGCACGACAATGAGATGACAGATGCTTACAACTTTTTGATCATATCATATTTTTTCCAGTACTTAATGTATAGTATTTTTGTTTTGACTTTATTGCAATTCAGTCAAACATACCAAATTATGGGATAGACTAAAATATTCCAGGAGCCTATAACATTTTGAAAATAATTTGCTAGTGCAACAAGATAAAACTCTTGCTTGTAGGAGAGTTTAGGAGGGTTAAAGAGTGTGAACACAGAACACATATGTTTCATGTCTTTATTAAGGATACTGGAAGGTAGCTAATTAAGATCCTAACTCCAAAGGCCTTCCTAGGGCCAAATTTGCTGGAAGATATAACAAGTTCCACCAAATAACTCATAACTTTATAAGAAAGGAAGGGGATAACTGTCTAGTTTCATGTCACGGGTTTTGCCTCTGTTCAGGAAAGATTATTAATAGCTTTTTAGGAGTAGTGGTGCGGACCATGAAATATGTGATAATAATTAGTAGTTTTGAATATGTGATCGTAATTAATGATAGACTTGATTGGATAGTAGAGGTAAATTATAAGTTCCTAAAAATGTTTCCAAAAACATAGGCTTTGAAACCAATTAAAAAATTAATTATTCCTCTTACTCTTACAAATCATAAAGCAAAAGTCAACAATTTAAACAAGCCAACAAACTAAGGATATTTGCTAATTACTAATTACATTTCTCTTTAATAATACGGGGGTGGGCTGCAGTAGTATTGCAGGGAATGTGAAATATCACAATATTTATAAGATCTTAAAAGATATGACATGAATAGTGTATTCATGTCACTTTTCCTAAAACAATATTCCATAACAACTTCCATATGAAAACTTGCAAGCAAATTGGCATATTTCACCACTTCAAATAATGCAAAAAGTATTTACAATCAGTGAGAGAATAATGCCTGCTCAAGCCGCTGATGAAAAACATCCATGTGGAGTAAGCCTAAGAAACCACACCTGTTGGGAACTAGAAATAGTCAGAATTAAAAATACCATACCAGAACTGAAGGGGAGAGAGATGATATATTAAACAAGGAGAGCTGGACATCCACACCTGAATCCCAAGCCAAGTGCTGAACTACTCTCTTTGGTAACAGAGACACTTGCATCATTGCAAGTGAGTCTCTCAATGGCGTGATTAAGTGCTTCAAAATCAGATCCATCAGCTGGATATAGACCAGAGAATACCATATGCTTTGCTGGCTTGAAACCTTTTCAAATCAATAAGTGAAACAAATTAAAGAAAACGCTAGGCAGACGAGAAGATTTGTTAGATCTTAAATATTAGAGATCATTAAATTTTATTCATTCAAAATCGGAAACTGCATAAAAAGTACACAACTGATATGCTTGGGCCTCCAGGTCAGTAAATAGATAATTTTGTGAAATTTAAATAATATATAGAGTTCTCCCTTTCCTACTGCGCAGATAAAAGTTGAGAGGGCATGTCTTGTCTGTTACAAAACTGCAGCAATATCTGACTAGCATTTTCTCTATTATTAATTTAGAATAATTCTAAATGAACCTGTGGGCATGGCCAAAGGCTAGAATGTACTGTTCAAAACAATCAGTTCAGAGAAGAAAACCTTGCAGCAGTGAAATACAAATTTTTGAACTGATATAGATACCTATACCATACAAATACATTCTTTAAATAAATACTACTGCTTCTTTTTCCAGATAAAGTTCTCTCTGTGATTCTCCAGTGAGGAAGCAATCCACTATTTAAGGTTCCAAACATTAGACATGGGTCATTATAAGTTCACTACATGTCCGGGGCAATGGTATGTTGGTATATGAGTATTGGGCATCAAAAGTTAAGCAAATCAGGATCCTGAATATTAAAAAATCAACATCATAAGCATTGGCGGAAGATTACCTGGAAGGGGCTCTACAGTGCTTCGAGTATGATAAAGAGTATCACCAACACGGGCCTCCTTAGTTGAACGCATGCCACTGACAATATATCCCACTTGCCCTGTTAGAAGCACCCCAGTAGGGATGAGTTCAGGGTGCATGATACCGACGTCCAAAACTTCGTAGGACTGGCCAGTTGCAGCAGATGATATCTTTTCACCCTTTTGCAGAGCACCGTCAACAACTGCTACATGACAGATAACTCCTTTGTATTCATCGTAATACGAATCTAACAAAAGCATACGCAATGGTGAATTACTCTTCCCAGGAGGAGGAGGTATTCGCTCTATTACAGCGGGAAGGACCTGCTCCAGACCTTGACCTGTTTTGGCAGATGTTAATAGAGCTTCGCTTGGATCAAGATCAAACATAGACTTCAGCTGCGCTTTAATACGATCCGGATCAGCTGTTGGCTGATCAATTTTGTTTATAACAGGAATTATTGTGAGGTTTGACTCAAAAGCAAGATAAAAGTTAGCAACGGTTTGTGCCTGGACGCCTTGAGCTGCATCAACAACAAGAAGGGCACCCTGGCAAGCTGCCAAAGACCTTGACACTTCATAGCTGAAATCCACGTGCCCAGGAGTGTCAATCAGGTTCATTAAAAATTCTGTGTCAGTGCCAAGGAAGTTGTGCTTATGAAACATAGTTGCAGTCTGAGCCTTGACAGTTATTCCTCGCTCTCTCTCTACCTAAGATAATACATGCGATCTCGATAAACAAGGAGCAGTTGTGTGAAATTAAGTGTTAAATACAAGCCCCCACACATAGATTTCCAGTACTTCGCAACCATAAATATCTCCAAATTACATCGATAGGAGTCTAGTATGTCATATTTATTTTTAAAACTAATATTTCACCATAAATAAATCAATAGATGACTTGTGGATATTAATAATAATTAACAACATAATTAGCACAGTAAAAAAAAACCATCAAACTGTATCTGGTTTGTCCCTCCAAAGATGCACCAAATTTCACTTTTTTTTCCAGTAGTAAAGAACAAAATGCTACTACTTTATTTCTACATTTCATCAAACCCCTAAATAGTTTCTCAAAATTCACCTGCACATTCCTCTTAACATTCTAATCGTGGCTTGACTAAAATATAGATAAGAACAGGAAGTATGTATGATTTCGATTATGAATGGTATAATCAAAGTTTTGGCATTGGTTTTGAGCAGATATCCTTCTAATGTTGGTATATCTCTGCATCATTGAGAATGTGTAATTGATATAAAATCAACCCCGAAACCAAATATACATTATGCTCATGTAAAACACTTGATCAGCATATCACATTCAATTCCAGATTAAAACCTTATAAACAAAACTTGAATTCATTGACCTGCAATTTGTCGAGGTACTGGGGTTGTCCGTGGCCTTTTCTGATGGTTCCAGTGAGCTCCAAAAGCCGGTCGGCCAGTGTCGACTTGCCATGATCAACATGGGCAATAATGGAAAAGTTTCGGATTTTATCAGAGGAGTACTGACACAAATCTATGCTTGGCTTAGCATAGTGGCTAGAATGCGTGGCGAAAAACTCACTTTGAGTCCACCCCAATATAGAATCCAAATGGGACTTTGAACTTAATCTGCCGGTGGAATTATTATAAGAAAAAGAAATGGGTGTTGCCCTGCATAATTTGAGGGCTTTTGATGCTCTGTATACAGAAGACATTTTTGGAGGGTCAGGGTATGGAGGGAAAATTAACCCAGCGGTGACGGTTTTGAGTTAGGGTTCTCGTTTCTTCGTGTTGGGAAGGGAAGGAGTCTGGCTCCTCTCCAGTTTTCTGCGATTTGAACCAGACCGGATCGATCAAATACAGCGGTAAGTTAAGGGCTGTTTGGTTTAGATTTTTCAATTCTACAGTAAATCAATTCTCATTTTTCAACCACACATTCTTCAATAAAATAATATTTTACATCACATCAATACTTTTTTCTTCTTTTTCAACCACACATTTCCCATCATATCACTATTGAAAATCAATT
>CAIGRF010362344.1:1590-19681 GCA_903798235.1 Fraxinus ornus | reverse complement strand
TTCTAATTAACCCTAATTATCAAATAATCTCGGACCAGCGCTAAAGATTCAATTTAATAACAGCCTTAAACAATAGAGAAATCGATGAACTAGATAATATAAACACCAGCGGTTGCATTCAATCTATTTAAACATTTTTCTTCAGAATCAATAACCACTATCGCAGAAAATTATCAAATCCTAGTGCTTCACAAGTTAAATGATTCAAATAATTACGGATTTGAGATTTAACTTAGCTATAGATTGCAATAGGTGAAAAACAAATAGATCTCTTAACAATCAAACATGACAATCATAAAATTATGCATGGAAGAATATTCAATACTGAAAATATAACTTAAACAATGAAAATAGGTAATAGGTGGATCTCACAGTTATAATATTTTTCAAGGCTTCGGTATCCTTCAATCAAGCACCAAGAGTTAGTTACACATGATAGATCTAAGAAAAAAATAGAGAGAAAATAGGTTGGAGGCGTTCTGGTCTTTTTCGTGTGTTCTCGGGTTTATAAAAATCAAAGGAACTTGTTTCCATTAGTAGTGGAACGGAATTAGGAAATCAGAATTTTCGTGTCGGACATGAATCATGCGACCACATGGTTTAAAGGCTTGTAGCCACATGGAACAAATGAACTCAGCCCTCAAACTCTCGGAAGTGGTCTGTGCGGCCGCATGGATTTAAAGCTATGCGATCGCATGGTTTTACGAAACTTCCTCCGGAGAGCCTTTAGTATTTTGGTCATATCTTCTTCTCTCTATATCCAATTGAGGCGATTCAAGACACGTTGGAAAGATAACTCAAAGGGATACAACTTTTCTTTAGATATAATCTTCTAATTCGATTGTTTTCCATGACAAAAATGGGTCTCAATATGAGGCTGAAAATCGGTGTATAACTTTTCGATTGGAAATTGATGTGTGATCATATTTTGACGATATTTCACCCCTTTGACATCTTCTTTCAATCAATTGACTCTCAAATCTTCATCATTTGGTTTGACACAACTTTTGTGTATTTTTACGCTAGTCCTTGAACTTTTATTTCCTTTCACTTTGGTCCATTTTCACCTATTTCTTCCAAATTACGCCATATCCATAAAATTGTCACCTAAATCAAAATATGAGAGTAATGAGTATATTTTGGCACAAAATAAACATACGAGCGCATAAAATAAGGAGGAATAAAATATGCATTTTACATTCCTATTAGGGAACTAGTTTGGAATTGAACTGTAATCCACATTGTCTATAGTGGAGGTAACTGGCTTGGTCCTGGAGTTTTTACCCACTTGGGTTTCTTCGTCATCAAACTTTGTGTTATTAACTGATTTCCAAATATTACAACTGCAGTAATTCAACATAGGAATAATTGAATTGCATGAATAACCATCAATAAACTTATTGAAAGTGACTTGTTGCTTCAGTTAGTGTAATTCTACATATAAGGTGAAACTTGGTTAGTAAACTACGCGATTTTTCAATTGGTATCGGATACTAATTTTGATTTCTGACCTTAATTTGTCTAGATGAGTAGTTCATTGTCCATCCTGCCATACTTTGATGGCACTAACTATACATATTGGAAAGTTAGGATTAGAGGGTTCTTAAAATCTATGGATGAGAGGATTTAGTTGAGTGTGATGAATCGTTGGAGTGCCCTACGTACAACCGTAGACAACGTAGTGACACCCATTCCCACAGCAAATTGGTCTAAAACAAACTTGGATGAATGTAACTGGAACAGTAAAGCCTTACATGCCTTATTTATAGAGGTATACCCGGACGAGTTTAGGAGAGTGTCTATGTGTGAGGCAGCCAAGAGGTTTGGGATATTCTACGGACCACATATGAGGAAACTCAAGCTGTTAAGAACTCAAAATTGCAAATGCTGACCACTAGATTTGAAGAGATTAGGATGAAAGATAATGAAAATTCTGATGAGTTCTATGCGAGTATAAATAACACTGTGAATTCTAGCTTCAACCTAGGAGAGATAATTCCCGAGCCTAAGATAGTGCGTAACATTTTTAAATCCTTACACGAGCGATTTAGGCTGAAAATCACTACTATTGAGAGGTGTAAGGATATATACTCTATTAAGGTGGAAGAGCTGATTGGATCTCTCCAAACTTATGAGCTAACATTCGCTAAACCGACAAACGATAAGTCTTTGGACTTAAACACTATGAGGAATAGTCATAGGGAGTCCTCAAATTTAGATTCTCCTAATAATGAGGAGTTAGCTTACCTTGCTAAAAAATTTCGAAAAATATTTAGGAATAAACAGAAACCTAAAGAGAGACAGCAAGGTGATTTCAGTGAATCTAGAAGGCGGTCTCAATCTGTGAGATGTCATAACTATCAAGGTTATGGTCATGTTAGGAGTGAGTACCCTAGCAGTAGGAGAAATTTGGATAAGGCTATGAATGCTACTCTCACTGATGACAAGTCTCACTCAAACAATCAGAGTGAAAAATTCACTCGTGAGGAAAGTGGAAAATATATTGCATTTACTACGAGAATTAAGAATGGATCTGACCAGGAGAGTGAAAGAGAAGATAACTTAGATAGTGATGAGGATTCTGATGAGAGTCTGTGAGTGAGGAAGATATCCAAGAGGCTTATGATAAGAGGTCTAAGGAAAGTCTTACGATTCTTACTAAAAAAAAGTTTTGAGTGCAAAGAATAAGGAACTTGAATTGGAAAATGATAAGATAGTAGTGCACATTAAAAAATCTACATCAATCCTAAGTGAAGTGAAATCCATGAATGAATCTTTAGATACTAAGGTTAGGAATCTCACAAGTGAGCTTGAAAAGACCACTAGGAGAGCTAATGAGTTGATAGTTGAAAAGGAAACCTTAGAAGTCCAGGTTAAGAACCTTCTGAGCGATCTAGAATATTATAGGTCTCAACTGCTTGTCGTCTCTACTGGTTCTAAAAAGTTAGATAACATTTTAGAAATGGACAAGTCGACTGGAAATAAGGGAGGTCTAGGTTTTAAGGAGAATAGTGCTAGTACGTCCAAGACCACATTTGTCCCTACCACTGACCAGCCTAAACTTGTGCCTAACCCCGATTTAAGAATAAGGGATTTGTTAGAGAGAGGCCTACTAGACATCATAGGACCCATCGATCTAGGAATAGACTTCAGCGTCCATATAATATTGGTCATAGGTTTATCCCTACATGTTTTAAC
The DNA here is from genome assembly GCA_903798235.1 of Fraxinus ornus. Taxonomy (NCBI): domain Eukaryota; kingdom Viridiplantae; phylum Streptophyta; class Magnoliopsida; order Lamiales; family Oleaceae; genus Fraxinus; species Fraxinus ornus. The sequence goes on along the minus strand of CAIGRF010362344.1, from coordinate 16,483 downwards.
TGTGGTAAGTTAGGACACATAAAGTCTATGTGTCATCATTCCCTAAATAAAAATAAAAATCAGGAGTTTGTTGGTCAGATTGACTTCCTTACTAATCAAGTGAGTATTAACGAAGTTAATAACAAGGATGAATAGGAATATTCCTCTCATTAAGTAAGTTTAGGTGAAGAAAGTGATCTAAAAAATTGTAAAATAGATCACGGTACTCTTAAAGGTTAAAGCATTTACGTACCTAACTGATTAGGTCGTTTCTCGTGTATGCTAGTGTTTTATCATTGTGTGACATTGATTTATTTGTGCATCATATTTGTTTATTTATTTTCTAGGTAGAAAACTCATGTATATTTATTTATGTTATGTTTGACATTTTTTTATGCATGGTGCATTCACGGTTTAAAAGAAAAATAAAAAACATGGAAAATTGAAAAAAAAAATGATGGAATTTATTTTTACAGCATGATATATAACATTCCTGAACTTGTGGTTCTGATCAAGCATGGATTCAATCGATGAGCTGTATCACAGTTTCAATTACCGACTTAGGTTATTTATGGTGTACTTAGTATATGTGTCTTCATGTACCAACTACACTACACAAACTATGATATTGTTAGTGCGACTCTATCGCGTGTGTGAGATTTAGGATGGCTATCACATGTTAGTAAGGTGACTTTGAACATGAATTAACCTTATTTATTAGACCTAAGCTCAATATCTTATGTTCTTTTTCGAAGCTTATTTGACTCGAGCAATTAAGCCCAAAGGTTTCTCATAACCTGGTGCCTATGGCCGACTGACTTGGGTTAATCGGTCTAAAGCTCGCTACACGAGTCATTTTAGTCGTTTAATGGAGAAAAGCCTGCACCTAGGATATGAAAAATAATTATGAGCTTAAAAAAATTGAAAGATGTGAAAATAAAATATGCTAAAAATTAGAGGGGGAAAAGAAAATATCTCTACAAAATGAGCTTTTATTTAAAGGTCCTAATGTGCTTTAAATGGTTTGACTTTCATAAGCAGAGCAATACACTTATTGGCAGTGATCATTAGTATGCCATTTCTCACAAAATTAAGGTTTGAAGTCCTACTTTCAAAGGATTAGTGACACTTTACACACATGTGTCACTTATATAATTTACTTCATGTTAACTTGAACTGAGTATGTGTGAAGGTTTACTGTACATTGATTATACTTATGTATGCTAACGACTGCTTTTTTTAGTATTCATAATTGTTAATGTTAAAAGATTGTTTGTCCCTTCGGCATTTGTGACAAAAATGGGGAGAGCGAAGTAAAAATTTTGAATTTTTAAATTTTGATTTAGGGGAGCATTGAATGAAATTGAGATTTGCCATTTTATGTCTGAGGGGTTGTTGGGGAGAGATATAGATACATTTACCTATTGTATAAAAACATTAAGAGTTTGCAGTAAGGGAGAGAATGTGCATTGCATATCATATGCAAACTCGTTTTGTGATGTTAATGTTTCGGTAGGTGTTTTGATTGACATTAATGTCATGTCTCAAACTAGCAAGCTTATTTGTGTTAATGAATTTTTGATTTTCTGTATGACGTGCTTTTATACTGGATATTGAGTTTTTGATTTTAGGAAACAGGTATAACAATGAATGCAAGAAGTAGAAGAATTTGAGTAACCTGGGTAGTTTAATTTGATAGGTTGATTTATTTTACTATTTTGACTTAATTTGTATAGTTTTCTCACAGAATGCCAAAGTGGAAGATTGTTAGGTTCAATATTGCAATTGGCGACTCTATGAACAAAAAGGACTTAATTGAACATGTGTAAAAGTCAAGTAGTGAAGGATAATTTTGTATGGATGAGTTAGGTTAGAGTTAGAGGTTGAAAACAAAGAAAATACGACGCCGAAATTTCGCTAGCTTCATGTCGGCCATTGCTTGAGCGACAGAAGCATAACCATTGTTGCCCGCTTATTGCCTAGGCGTCGCTCGAACGACAGAGTTCCCTCGCTCGAGCGACATATTAATGCGGCCAGAGATAATTCGTGATTTTGAAAAGTCTTACATAACTCATAACACATAAGCGTCTCCAACTATAAATATAGATGTTTGGGACGAATTTCGTGAGGTTGCTTGAGTGTGCTACAATTGTAAAACACTTTCATATCATTGTTTGAGAGATTCAAGACAATAGCTAAACCGACAAATGATAAGTCTTTTGCCTTAAACACTGTGAGGAATAGTCATAGGGAGTCCTTAGATTCAGATTCTCCTAATGATGAGGAGTTAGCTTACCTTACTAAAAAAACTCCGAAAAATGTTTAGGAATAAACAGAAACCAGAGAGATAGCGAGGTGTTTTCAGTAAATCTAGAAGGCGATCTCAATCCGTGAGATGTCATAACGGTCAAGGTTATTTTCATGTTAGGAGTGAGTGCCCTACCAGTAGGAGAAATTCAGATAAGGCTGTGAATGCTGCTCTCACTAATGACGAGTCTAACTCGAACAATCAGAGTAAGAAATCTACTCGTGTTGAAAGTGAAAAATAAAGTGAAAATCTCTCTTCATACTTACCTTGTATTATTTCTTAAGAGAGATTATTGGTTTGAAAACTTTGATGCAAAAACTCAAACTACTTCATCATCAATTATTCATCAAAATTTTCATCATAGATACTTGAGTTTTATTACTTGCTATCTAAGTGTTTACCTATACTTGACTTGATTATATCATTTGTTAAGAGAGTTCTTTCAATTGTAAAATTATAATTTATATTGTGGTGGTTTCGAGAGCCTTGTGAAAACTCGGTTGTTGTTAAGGATAGATGCTCCTTATTCTAAGTAACCTAAGGATAAGTGATCATTGTTGTAAGTCACTTAAGGATAAGTGCTCTTTGTTTATAAGTCACTTAAGGATTGATACTCCTTGTATGTAAGTTACCATTATAGTGCATTTGGCCTTGCTCGTGACGGAGAGTTTGGTAATGAGGACGTAGAACACATTGTGTATCGAAACCCATTAAATCGGCTTGTTATCTTTACATTATCGTACTTTACTTTACATTGCCATTTTATTGTGTTACATTTATACTTGAATTAAGTTATCAAACTTGTGTATTTAATTCTCGTATCATACTTTGCATTTATATCTTGTGTATCCAATTGTATTGAGACTAAGTGTCGAAAAAGTTTCAAAAATCAATTCACCACCCTCTTGGTTAGTTATTCTTGGGTTATCACCTGTCATTAAGCAAGTTTGGGTGAAGAAAATGATCTCAAGAATTGTGAAATAGATCATGGTGCTCTTAAAGGTAAGAGCATTTGCATACCTAACTGATTAGGTCGTTTCTCGTCATGCTTGTGTTTTATCAGTGTGACATTTATTTATTCATGCATCATATTCATTCATATTTATTTATTTATTTATGTTATGTTTATTTTTGTGTTTAAATTTTTTTCTATGAATGGTGCATTCATGTTTTAAAAGAAAAACAAAAAACATGGAAAATCGAAAAATAAAAAAAATGTTGGAATTTGTTCTTACAGCATGATATATAACATTCCTGAACTTGTGGTTCTGATCAAGCATGGATTCAATCGATGAGCTGTATCATAGTTTCCATTACCGACTTAGGTTATTTATGGTGTACTTAGTATATGTGTCTTCATGTACCAACTACACTACACACACTATGATATTGTTAGTGGGACTCTACCGCACGTGTGAGATTTGGGATGACTGTCACATGTTAGTAAGGTGACTTTGAACGATTGACTTTATTTATTAGACCTAAGCTCAAATTTATCCCGGTAATAAAAAGCTCAATATCTTATGTTCTTTTTCAAAACCTATTTGACTCGAGTAATTAAGTCCAAGGGGTTTCTCATAACCTGGTGCCTATAGTCGACTGACTTGGGTTAACCGGCTTAAAGCTTGCCACATGGGTCATTTTAGTCGTTTAAAATATTGAAAGATGTGAAAATAAAATATGCTAAAAATTAGTGGGAGAAAAGAAAATATCTCCACAAAATGAGCTTTTATTTAAAGATCATAATATGCTTTAAATGGTTTGACTTTCATAAGTAGAGTAATACACTTATAGAAGTGATGATTAGCATGTTGTTTCTCACAAAATTAAGGTTTGGAGTCCTACTTACAAAGGATTAGTGACACTTTACACACATGTGTCACTTATATAATTTACTCCATGTTAACTTAAATTGAGTAAGTGGGAAGGTTTACTGTACATTGATTATACTTATGCATGTTAACGACTACATTCTTGAGTGTTTATAATTGTTAATGTTAAAAGGTTGTTTGTCCTTTCGTCATTTGTGACAAAAAAGAGGAGAGTGAAGTAAAATTTTGAATTTTGATTTAGGAGAGCATTGAATGAAATTGATATTTGCCATTTTATGTCTGAGTGGTTGTTGGGGAGAGACATAGATACATTTGCCTATTGCATCAAAATATTGAGAGTTTGCAGTAAGGGGGAGAATGTGCATTGCATCTGTATTGCATAACATTGAGTTTTTGATTTCAAGAAACAGGTATACCAATGAATGCAAGAAGTAGAAGCACTTGAGTAAATTGGGTAGTTTAATTTGATAGGTTGATTTATTTTACTACTTTGACTTAATTTCTATAGTTTTGTCACAAAATGTAAAAGGGGGAGATTGTTAGGTTCAATATTATCATTGGCGATTCTGTGAACAAAAATGACTTAATTGAATATGTGTAAAAGTCAAGGAGTGAAGGGCAATTTTGTATAGATGAGTTAGGTTAGAGTTAGAGGTTTAAAATAAGGAAAACACGACGACGGGATTTCGCTAGCTTCACGCCTGGCCATTACTCGAGCGACAGAAACATAACCATTGTCGTCTGCTTATCGCCCAGTCCTCGCTTGAGCGATAGGGCTCCCTCGCTCGAGCGACATATTTATGCGGTCGACCTTATTCGTGATTTTGAAGAGTTTTACACGGCCCATAACACCTAAGGATAAGTGCTCCTCGTTGTAAGTCACTTAAGAATTGATACTCCTTCTTTTTAAGTTACCACTACAGTGCATTTGGCCTTACTCGTGATGGATAGATTGGTAACGGGGACGTAGAACACATTGTATACCAAAATTCACTTGTCATCTTTATATTATTTCACTTAACTTTAAATTGCTATTTACATTGTGCTATATCTACTTAAGTGATAATACTTGAATTAAGTTATCGAATTTGCATGTTTACTTCTCTTATTACACTTTGCATTTATATTTTGTGTATTAAATGGTTTTGAGACTAATCGTCGAAAAAGTTTTAAAAACCAATTCACCTCCCTCTTAGTTAGTTATTCATAGGTTATCAGGCTAGATAGTATCTATGGTAGCAAATCATGAGTGTTGAAAGAACAACAGATATTGGAGTTGCAAGGTTTACAACAGCTAGTTTAACCCACATTGTCTATAGTGGAGATAACTGGCTTGGTCCCGAAATTTTTACCCAGTTGGGTTTCTCCGTCATCAAACTTTGTGTTATTTATTGTTTTCCAAATATTACAATTACGGTAATTCAACATAGGAATAATTGAATTGCATGAATAACCATCTAGAAATTAATTAAAAGTGACTTATTATTTTAATTAGTGTAATTCTGCATGTAAGGTCAAACTTAATTAGTAAACTACGTATTTTCAAAGATAATCAAAGAGGCTAACTTGACATGGAAGTCAAGCAATTGAGGTCGGAGCACATGGTTCATCTCGTTAGGACGGCTAAAGTTGTTATTTGGAGACACTATCCTAAGTAAAGTGTAAGAATGTTCCTTGTGTATTAGCACTACCATTGCAACGAATCAAAGAAAGAAAGTTGCTAGCTCCAACGTCAGCACCATCATCCCATCAACTACAAAGAAGTAATGATTGCCTAGATTTCAAGTTATGACCTAGATGTCATGAGAGTGTGACCTTGTCGAACTCCTTGACCAATGAAATCTATTTAAATGGGACCACAACACACATCTCACGGATGGACACCATAGCTTGACAAAATGGAGGACAAGAGGCCTACATAATAGGGCAAAAGTCTACGGAGAAGAGACGAGCTAAGCAAATCCTTTGTAATACACACGAGCAAATTTAAATAAAATCACTTGCTTTTCTTTACAATATTCCAGCTATTAAACATTATTGTTCCACCATTTTTTTTTTAAGTTGATTTGAAATTGACACATCAACTTTAGCCATTTATAATTTGGCGTTGTTTGAAGGGCCTTTGTTAGAATGGCTACATTTTCAATCTCAAAAAATGTCCAAATTCAACTTACAACACGAGAATTCCTATCAAAATGAGTCACAACAGTGTATGGAGAAAATAATTTGTCATGTGAGCCTGCATATGTGATTAAAAATGTGTATAAAGACTATCTTAAAGTTAATCCCAAAATTAAAGTGATCTAATAAATAATTAAGTGATTGAGTTTGTACATCTAAATAAAGTGTGATCTTGATTATATGTGTAGAGACTGGATATATTAATGCTGTATTTGACGATGTACCAATGCATATGAAAATATAAATAGGGTTATGTCTCCCAATTCATATGAGAAATTACCTCTCTTGTCTAAGTTAATTTATTTGAGACATCAAGATGGTTGTGTGTCTATAATTCATGTGAATATTCACTGGCCCATAGGAAGGTAAATGTTTGGTTAATTACATGTATACATGTGGTAATAAATATATGACAATTGTAAAGTTTTTTTGTATGAACAATAAATTGATCCAAATAAGAGTTTATTGTTTGACATAGATTATTGTTAATATTTGATTACTAGACCAAGAATGCCATTTACAAGCTGGTATTACCGTCAAAAGACTAAATATCAATGTTGAACTCGATCTCTTATGAGGGGTTTACAATTATTTAAATAAATTAATTGTTTAATGCGGATGATAATGTGAACGTATTTCTTTGGTTTTGTTCTTATTCAGTTAACTCTTCTGCTTCTACAACATCTGCAAACATCAACTCTAATCATGTGCTAAATGGATCCAACTTCAAGGACTTGAAAGAAAATGTTTAGATCGTTTTTGGTTGCATGGACTTAGACGTTATGTTAAGGACTAAACAACCTGCTGCACTTACACATAAAACTTTCCCTAATGAAAAATGGAACTTTGATAAGTGGGATTGTTTGAACCGCATGAGTCTTATGATCATGAAGTGTGGTACTCTAGAATCATTCAGTGGCACTATATTCGGTAAGATAACTGCTGTCAATGAATTTATTGATGAAACTGAAAAAAGCTTTGCAAAAAGCGATAAATTCGAAACTAGTATGCTCTGGAAACTTAGTTTCATTAAAGTATAAAGGTAAAGGAAATATTTAGTAGTACATCGTGGATATGTCTCATATTACTTAAAACCCAAAGGCACTAAAGCTTGAACTATCAAATAATTTGCTCGTGCATTTGGTTTTGATTTCTCTTCCTATACAATACAATCAATTGAAGGTCAGTTATAACTGTCAAAAGAAGAAGTAAACTCTTAATGAACTCATTTCATACTATGTGCAAAAAGAAGAAATGCTGAAGCAAGACAGAACTAAAAGTACTCACTTGGCCAGTACCCTTAAGGACAAGTTCAAAAAAAGAAAGAATAAGGAAGTTACTCCCGATCTAGCTCAAAATGACCAGCAAAAGCTTGAAAATGATGAATCATTTAACTATTACTTTTGTGGAATCCCAGGACACTTGAAAATGGATTGTACCAAATATCACACTTGATGTGTAAAGAAAGGTATGTTTCTCTCCTTGTTTTGTTATGAAATTAATTTAATTTCAGTATCTAGACATACTTGGTGGATTGATTCTGATGCAAGTATTCATATAAGTATGTCTATTCAGGATTGCTTTAACAATCGAAAACCAATGATGTTGAAAGATTCATATATGTGGGTGACGGCAAATCAATTGAAGTAGAGGCTATAGAAACTTTTAGATTATTAATAAAAACTTGTTTTTATTAAGATTTGAAAGGAATTTTTGCAGTACCGTTTTTTAGACGGAATTTGATTTCTATTTCTTTTTTGGACAAATTCAGTTATTCTTGCTCATTTGAAAATAATAAATTTAGTCTTTTTTTTTATTCAAATCTTGTGGGTACCAGCTGTTTATCTGGATACGATAATCTGTACTTGCTTAATTCAGTTGTCTCTTATAATGAACCTTGCATATAAATTCACGAGGTATTAAACGTAAATTAACCAATGAGAATTCTGCTTCATTATGACACAAGTGTTTAGGTTACATTTCTAAAAAAAGAATTGAAAAAACTTGTGTTAGAAGGAATTCTTGATTCCCTTGATTTTTCAGACTTAAGTGTTTGTGTAAATTGCATTAAGGGAACACAAACAAATAAAATGATAATAGGTGCCATAGGATTTCAAATGTCTTAGAACTAATTCATACAAATATTTGTGGGGGCCATTCACTTTCGATTTTTTGGAATGGTCAACAATAATTTATTATGTTTATAGACAAATTTTTCTACTTAAGACTACATATATCTCATCTATGAGAATTCCCAAACACTGGACATGTTCAAGGCATAAAGATTGAGATTGAAAATCAACTCAGTAAAAGAATTTATCAAGTCAGATCTTACCATAGTGGTGAATACTATGACAGATATGATGAATCAGGAGAACAACATCTAGGGCCTTTTGCTAAATTTCTAGAGGAATGTGGAATTGTCCCATAGTACATCATGATCTTTCTAGGTAGAAGCACTAAAGACTGCAACTTAAATTCTCAACAAAGTTCCAAGTAAAGCAATTGTTAAGGGGTTACAAATTTTTCAAAGATCCCACTATTAGGTCAATTTTAGAAACGGGAAATATCTGATTCCTTGAGGATGTCGAGTTTAAGGTTGAAGATTTTTTATCTTGGAGGAAAAATATGTATATATTTCTTCTGTTGCAATTGATAATGATTAGGTTCAGAGATAAATTCTTGCTCCAGATATTGTCCAAGAAGCAATTTTGGATCAAGACTACATTCGAGCCAAGGCTCGGGCCAAGCCTCATTTTCGAGAAACGACCCGAGCCCAAGCTTGAACTGGCCTATGTGGCTCGACTAGCAATATCGGGCCGTCTTTGTGACATGCCATTTTTTTCCTATAATTCTAGTGGCAATTTATTGACTGAAAAAAGAAATAGGGTTGTAACTTTTTTAATCTATAATTAGTATAAATTGCATAAAATTTATATTATTAAAAAGAATTTAGAACTTCAAGGATTTTAAAAAAGAAGTCGAGCCAGCTTGACTCAGGCCAAAAAAGTCCAAGCCATTTTTTGCACAGGTCGTGTACAAGTTGTGAGTCTTGGCTCATGACAATGCTCGGTTCGGCTCGTTTACATGGCTATCAGTTCTTTATCTGGATATATGATAATCTATACTTACTTAATTAGGTTGTCTCATATAGTGAAATCTTCCATGTAAATTCACGAGGTATTAAAAGTAAATTACCACATGAGTGAATCNCTGGCCTATGTGGCTCGACTAGCAATATCGGGCCGTCTTTGTGACATGCCATTTTTTTCCTATAATTCTAGTGGCAATTTATTGACTGAAAAAAGAAATAGGGTTGTAACTTTTTTAATCTATAATTAGTATAAATTGCATAAAATTTATATTATTAAAAAGAATTTAGAACTTCAAGGATTTTAAAAAAGAAGTCGAGCCAGCTTGACTCAGGCCAAAAAAGTCCAAGCCATTTTTTGCACAGGTCGTGTACAAGTTGTGAGTCTTGGCTCATGACAATGCTCGGTTCGGCTCGTTTACATGGCTATCAGTTCTTTATCTGGATATATGATAATCTATACTTACTTAATTCGGTTGCCTCTTATAATAAAACCTTGCATGTGAATTCATGAGGTATTAAGTGTAAATTAATCAATGAGAATTTCGTTTCATTATAGCACAAGCATTTAGGTCACATTTCTCGAAAAAGAATAAAAAAGCTTGTATCAAAAGGAATTCTTGATCCCCTTGATTTTTCAAACTTAAGTGTTTATGTAAATTGTATTAAGGGAAAACAAAAAACATAAGGAGATTAGGTGCCAATAGAACTTCGGACATCTTAAAACTAATTCATACGGATATCTGTGGGTCATTTCCTTCGACTTCTTGGAATGGTCAACGATAATTTATTACGTTCATAGATAATTATTATTGCTATCGCTGCCTGTATCTCATTCATGAGAAATCTCAATCACTAGACATGTTCAAGATTTATAAGAAGTAGAAAATCAACTCGATAAAAGAATAAAACACTCAGATTTGATCGTAATGGTGATTACTATGGTAAATATGACAGATCGTGTGAATAACATCCAGGGACTTTTGCTAAATTCCTATAAGAATGTGGAATCTTGCATGTGAATTCGGTTGTCTCTTATAATGAAACCTTACATGTGAATTCACGAGGTATTAAATGTAAATTAACAAATGAGAATTTCGCTTCATTATAGTACTAGCATTTATGTCACATTTCTTGATAAAGAATAAAAAAAAGCTTGTATCAGAAGAAATTCTTGATCCCCTTGATTTTTTGGAATTAAGAGTTTGTGTGATTGTATTAAGGGGAGATTAGGTGCCAATAGAACTTCGAACATCTTAAAACTAATTCATACGGATATATGTAGGCTATTTCCTTCGACTTCTTGGAATGGTCAACGTTAATTTATTATATTCATAGGCAATTATTCTTGCTATCGCTACCTATATCTCATTCATGAAAATTCCCAATCAATAGACATGTTCAAGGTTTTATAAGGATGAAGTTGAAAATCAACTCGACAAACGAATAAAACACTCAGATCTGATCGTAATGGTGAATACTATGGCAAATATGACGGGTCACGAGGATAACGCCTAGAGACTTTTGCTAAATTTCTAGAAGAATGTCGAATCGTCCCACGGTATACCATGTCAGGTTCTCTTAGCATAAATGTTGTTACTAAAAGACGAAACAGACTTTTTAAGGATATGGTAAGGAGTATAATTAGTCATTCTAGTTGAGGAAATGCCTTAGAGGCCATCAGAAAAGAAACTGGATTCTAGAACTATTATTTACTATTTTATTGAATACTCTAAGAGGTAAATGGGTTACAAAATTTACTATCCCACTATCAAATCAATTTTCGAAATAGGAAATGACCAGTTCTTTGAGGATGTGGAGTTTGCGGGGGAGATAATGTTGACCTATGCTAGACTTCATATTTTGATTATAACAAACAAATTGTTTTTATTTCTAACAATTGAATTCGAGTCTTTATAGCTATTGTTGCAAAGTTGATCGATTGGGGACAAAAAAGATCATCACCAAAAGACTTGCATTAGATGATCAATAAAAATCAAGATGGAAGCCGAGCATTTACGACAAATCACTTGAGACAAAGAACTTCAATAGCCAAACATCAAAGATATTAGATTCATATGTTTTGGATTCATGTGTAAAAGTAAAATGTTTTAATCCTTATCAATGAATCATTAAACTGTCAAATGAATGAATTTTTATGCACAAAAAAATTATTTTATAAAAACACTTGTATAAATTTTTTTTTTTAAAAGGTAAGTATTTCAAAATCTTTACAATGTCACTAATCTTAAAAAAATAAAGTGAAAACGCCATTTAAAAGTCTATGTTTTTCAAAACAATCAAAAAAGAAAAATTCGAAGAAAAAAAATTCAGGCGGACGCCTGATTTGTTCAATGGTCACTTTTTTAATCGTTTTGATTTTTCACGCACAACGGCTAGTTTGGTTGTCCAGTTCAGGATGCGAACATATGGATTGGTTGTCTGGTTAGTCAAAAGTTTTGGCATTTTGACTGCTATAAATATCGTTTCACTTTACATTCATTATAACACTTTTGGGAGCATTTAAGTGAGATATTCTCGAGCTAAAATATATTGATCTTACATCTTATTTATCTTTATCAAATCATTTACTTTAAAAAACATTTAATTGAATCAACATTTGAAGATCATTATTTCATCAAAGTTTTTCTTACCTAACACTTGAGTTTCATTCATTACTATTCATTAAAGTGTTAGCTTATTTCTCTCTTTATACTTAAATTTGATTATATCATTTATTTATAAAGAATCCCCAAATTGTAAAATCATTTCTCTTTAAATTTGTGAGTCATATTGAGGTCCCGAAAAGCTTAATGTTGTGTAAAGATCGATGCTCCTTGTTTGTAAGTCATCAGAAGCATTGTAAGGGTTTTGATTGCACCATAAGTCATATAGTGAAAATTTCTAACTCATGATAAAGAGCTTGATAATGGAGGACGTAGATCATTATTTGGATCGAATATCCACAATTACATTGTTTGCACACTCTCTTCCCTTTTACTTATTACTTTCGTATTTGTGCATTTTTGTTTAGTTGACATATTCACTTTCAATATGCTTAAATTTGAATTAATTTTTCGAAAAATATTTTAAATATCAGTTCACCTCACTCTTGGTTAGTTATTCTTGGGCTATCATAAAAGGTTAGAGATTTTATCTTTAAGGAGGAATGTATAAATTCCCCTTCTGTTACATTGACAATGGTCAGGACCAAGGAAAAATTATTGATCCAGATCTTGTTTAAGAAACAATTTCTAATTAAGACAATATTTGAGAACGTCCTATAAACAATCAAAAGATTGTTCCAGAAGAACAAACTCAACAACCTCAAGAACAAATGACATTAAGGATATCCAAAAGGAGAAATGCAATTTCGGACGACTTTATAGTATTTCTCTAAGAACGTGAGGATGTCATTAGATAGATGGAAGAAAATCATATCAACTTTCATCAAGTAACGCAAAGGAATAATTCTCAAAAGTGGATTGATGTCATGAATGTGGAAATAATGTCCATGAAAGAATATGACACTTGAGAACTTTTCCTATTGCATGAAGGTACGAAACTCATTGGTTGCAAATGGATAGTTAAAACTAAAAGTGATTTGAAGGGTAATGTGGAAAGATATAAGACTCATCTTGTTACAAAGGGTTTTACTCAAAAGAAAGACATCGATTACAAAGAGACTTTCTTTTCAATTTCAATGAAAGACTTTTTCAAGATTATAATGGCACTTGTGACACATTTTTATCTTGAGTTACATCAAATGGCTGTAAAGACGACGTTTCTCGATGGTGATATTGATGAAATGATATATATGGAGCAATCAAAAAACTTTGTGTTTGGAAACCCAAAGAAAATGGTTTACGAATTAAAAGAATCCATTTATGGGCTTAAACTGGCTTCCCATAAATGGTATCACAAATCTTATCAAATAATCGTCTCGTTTGGTTTTGAGATGAATATAGTTGATGATTGGGTAAAGGAGACCTTGAAGTAAAAGCAATGCAGAAAATTCCATATGCTTCCACAGTTGGTAATTAAATGTATGCTTAGGTATGCACACATTCGGATATAGCTTTCATGGTTGGAATGCTAGAGAGTTATTTAAGTAACCCTAAGACGGATCATTAGAAAGAAGCAAAGTGAATTATGCAATACTTATAGAGAACAAAAGATTACATGCTTACATACAATAAATTAGACAAATTGGAGATCATTGGTTATTCTGATTTTGATTTTGCAGGATGTCAAAAAGTAGGAGATCCACATAGGTTGTCTTTCTGTTGGATGGAAGAGCTATATCCTGGAAGAGTGTTAAGCAGACACTCATAGCTTTTTCAACCATGGTAATGGAGTTTGTAACATGTTATGAGGCATCCAATCAAGGAATATGGTTGCAAATTTTGTCATTGAGCTGGGAATTCAAGATGAAATTGAAAGACCACTTAAGTTATTTTGTGACAATAAGTTAGCAGTTTTATATTCAAATAACAGTAGGAGTTCAACAAAATCTAAATTTATAGTTATCAAATTTCTAGTTGTTAAAGAAATAGTTCAGAGTAATCAAGTTTCTATAGAACATATTGGGAGAAACTCCATGATAGCAAATCCATTCACTAAAGGGCTACTACCCAAGGTCCTTCATAATTACACCGTGATCCTTTGAAAACCCGTAAGTGTACGGGATCATGGTCAAGTAATATAATAATGAATAGAGTGTCGGACCCATGAGGACTATGTGTTTGACCGAGTTCAAATTAATAGTACCATTAATCAAATAGCAAATGGATTTTGAGTTTTCTATGCTAATATCTAAATTATTGATTAAACTATAAAGCAATTTAACTGGTTTGATTTCAAATATGTGAAAGTATTGCTAAGATGTCGAATATCCCTTGTTAATCCATTTTTAGCACGACAAATTAAAGTGACAATTTGTAATAAATCTTGTTGATCAATGTTCCTAATTTAATTGAAAACCTCTCTCCGTAGTTATCAAATTTATTCCCCTCATGTGACATTTCTATCTCTCGATGAAAAGTGCGACCATGATAAATGCATTAAACGATCTAGCAAACCATGTAAAGCATAAATGTATATCTCTATCTCCTATCGGACTTTACAATATTTATTATTTTTAGCTAAAAACCTATTATCTCTCTCGATAATAATATATTCCAATAAATCATCTCAATTAGTAGCGAATTAATTGAAAAGTCGGTGAAAACAATAATAACATCCAAGAAAATAAACATACTAGTCGTCAAAATAATTAATTAATATTAAAAATTCCAAAATAAGGGTTCATCTCATCCTAACAATGTATAACACTAGCCTAACATTTTGAAATTACAAGAAATCATATTTAAGTAAAAAGATATAACCCCGAATTTTTGATTAATTGAGAAAATGAAGATGAAGTTTGAAATCTTGAATCTCTTCAATAGTTTCTTGATGAATCTTCACTAGCGCCTTTTTTCTTTACCCAAAAATCAAGTT
>CAIGRF010362341.1:78148-94214 GCA_903798235.1 Fraxinus ornus | reverse complement strand
CTGATTTTAATTTAAGTCAAAATCAAATAATCAATATCAACCACATTTTTCATGTGTTCCACATCTTTTCAACCACACATTTCAAAAACTTCTATCACAATCCACTAAAAATCTAATTTTAATCCACATCAAACACCCTCTAAAAATAAGTCACACATCTGGAACTTATCTTCAAGATAAATCATCACAAACACGCTTTTAGTCTTGCAATGAATGAGATATAGTTTTTGTAACATTCTTGAGAAATGTCAATCCAAAATATTTTCACCTTTTATTTCTTATGTGAATAGACACCTTATTATGTATGTTTGATCTTCTACCTTATCCTAGATAGTGTGCGCATCAAAATATTGAGCCCCTGTTTGGTCCTCAGTATTCCAATTTCTTTTCTCTCTTATTTTCAACCACACATTCTTTCATAAATTAATATTATACGTAAACTAAAAACTTTTTTTTTTTTCAATCATACATTCTTAAAAAAAATACTATTCCAAAAATTATAATTTGAAATAATGAGGGTCAAACGGGGCTAAATATTATTTCAAATGTTGATTTTGTTCCAAATTGGAATATCCTTTTTGGACAATTTCTTTTATTTACCCGTAAAATTAACTCATTTCTATCTCCTTGGAGCATTCTCAAGAAAATCTACATTTTTAAAGAACATATTCAATAATTTAGAAAGCATTTATAAAGTTAGAAAGTAAAAAAATTTAAATACTCCAACAAACTCTTTATATTTAACATTTATCCCTTGTTTGATTCTCGTTATTTCTAAAATACATTTTTCTCTCTATTCTTTTCAACTACACATTTTTCAATAAAATAATATTACACGTAAATCCAAAAAATTTCTTTATTTTCAACCACACATTTTCTTATCTATATACTATTTCAAAATGCATTCTTAAGAAGAAAAAAAATGGGGCTCAAACAAGCTCTTGATTTTATTACTTCCAAAAAAATATTTATTATTTTTTCTATCTTCTATTTTCACTAACTTCCCTCCAAATTATTATATTATTATTTTTCTTTGAAATTGAATTACTTTGAATATATTTAGTTATAGAGGTTTTGCTATCAAAATTTGAAGAGTCACACCAAATTTTTAAATGAAAATGTTAATTTAAATAGACAATTGGAACACACTAAGAGACTCTATTTTTGAAGAGTATATTTTACAATTTAAAGAACATACAAAAGTTTAAAGAGTAAAGATTTTTAAGTACTTTAACGGTCTTTTTATATTTAACACTTAATTTTACTAATTTTAAAAAATATTTATTATTTTTCCTTATCTTTAATTTTTTCACTAACGTACCTCTAAGTTATTATATTATTTTCTTTCATTGAATATTGAATATTTTGAATACATTTAATTTTAGAGAGTGAGTTTGGCTCTTTCACTGTCTAAATGAAAATATTAATTCAAAGAGTATCTTGAAACATAATTTTAAGGTTTAGTTCTTTAAAATAGAGAGCATTCTATGTTTAAAGATGTTCTTTTATTTGATTATTATATGCTTGGTCCTCAAATTATGGTAAATTGATCGTCACAAAATTTTCCTTGTGCACAAAAATTGCGGCTACTGCAGTTTTCACCTATTAATAATTAAGTCATTAAAGAAATTATAGCTTTGGCCACTTAAGCTAATTTACCTACAAAAATTTTCAAATCCCTTACCAAACAAGAATTCTTTTATTTCACAAATTTGGATCAAATTCAACAACATACCCATAGTCTTAATAGTTGGTTATTATGGGCGTGTTCGGTAGATATTAAAATCGGATTAAAATTGAAAAATTAGTTGTTATTGTTGATTTTTATTAGACGAGTGAGACCCAATAACGACTATATTTTCAATTTTAATTGAATTTTAATCACGACCGAACACGCCATTAATCTCCTAAGGTGTATGATTGATTGACTACATGCATGCTTTTTCAAAATTTAAAATGTGAATGGCTCAAAAACAATTTTCGAATTGCAAATATCTAATGTTTGATATAGATGCCCCAAAAGAGGATGTAATGTACGGCCTAATCAGTTCTAGCTTCCATTTTTCTCAAGAATTTACGTTATTTGCCCTACCAGGAAAGGTTGGGTAACGATGAAGAGAATTTCATCGCTNAAAAAAAAAAAAAAAAGCCCTGAGCTCCAAGTAGTACTATTTCTGACAATTTAGTAAAGGTTGGACACCGTCATTGGGCCTCTCCAACCCCAAGAACCCATATATGATAATATGATGGGAACAATACAGTGGAAATTACATATAATTAGAATTTTTAAATTTCAATTTAAAAAATTAGATTTTAAGTTTATTTATACAAAAATAGATGTCAATTCTAACTTTTAATATTAATAATAATATTACGAAATCTGTATAGTTATCACACCTCATCCACCTACCCACGTAAATTCAATCGTAAATCCAAATCATTTCTCATATATTTTCTCTCTTTATCCCTCACTTTATCTCTTCTCATGAAGACGCCACCACTGTCGTTGTCACTGTGAAGCACCACCATCGCGCTCAAGACACCACCATCAAGCGGTATCGCTCCGAAGCAGCAGCGCCGCTGCAAAGATACTACTGTAGACCGTCACTTCGAAGCAACCAACACTGCTGCGCGAGCCACCGCACGCAAGGTCACTCGATGGCTTAGGGTATCGCTGCGGCGCAGAGGTGATGCGCAACGCCATGTCATGTAGCACCTCTACACACAGCACTGCATCTTGATCTGTGCAACATTGGGGCTATGTTGATCGGCGATGTCAAACCAATATTATGGGTTGTGATTTGTAGTTCGTGGTTGAGCGCCGACGATGTTAGAACTATTGGTTGAGTGCCGTCGATGTTAGTAGTCCGTGGTTTCCGATGATGAGCGTCGCTACTGGGGCCGAGCCACCACTTCCGCGCACGACATACTATTCAGATACTGTCTGTAGGTTGTGTTGGTGAGGGCAGATCTGTTGTGGTGTTTCTTTTGTGTGTTTGCACATCCATTGTAATTTTTAGGGGTTTTTGTTGGTAGTGATGAAGGTGGATTTGGCGATGATGGTTGATTATGGCATTGTTGAGGTGTGTGGTGGTAGATCTGGCGCTGTTGATGGTGTTGGGGTGGTAGTCACAAACAGTTGTGGTGCAGGTTGTGTTGGTGGCAGTGATGCTTTTGAAGTTCAAAATGGTAGTTTGTTGGAGGTGGTAGAGGTAGTGCCGGGAAGTGGAAATGTTGGTTTGTTCCGGGAGGCGATATGGTTGTTGTGTGTGGTGGTCTCGTAGTTGATGCCGCGATGACAGCGGTGGTGGTTATTGTTGATACAGGCGATGGTGGTAGTGCCGACGACATATTTGGAGATTTTTTTGGTGGGAATTGTGGGTGTAGAGTGGTAGGTTGGTGGTGGAGTTGGTTGTGGTGTTTGAGATGACTGTTTTGCTGCCGGAGATGGGGTGGCGATTCTGGTTGTGGTGGTTTCGACGACGATGCGACTGGTGGCAACGGTGAGGTGGTGGTCGCAAATGATTTGATTATTTGTGACTAATAAACTGGTTAATATGTAACCAATAAAAATATGTGACCAATGAAATAGATAAATTGTGACCATTAAATAATATGTAATCTAAAAATTTGTTAATTTGTGACCAATAATTTGATAATTTGTGACCTAAACATAATTTGTGGCAAATTAATTTGATGTTTTGTGACTTATAAAATTTATGGCCAAAGAATAATATGTGACCTATTAATTTGATAAATTTGTGACCTAAATTTTTAGTTATGAACGAGAAATTATTTGTAACTAATTAATTCAATAGTTTGTGACCAAATTGCATAAAATTGTGACTTTATATTTAATTTATAAAATATATTTTTAATTACTTATTTCAAGAATAAAGTTTAATAAATATCTGATTTAGTTTAATAAATATCTGATTTTTGAAATTTTGAACATTTTATCTTAGTTTTGAAGTGAGTTATAGTTAAACCCTTATTTATGAATTGTTCGCATACATAAATCAAGTGTTTATCACATTCAATTTCAATTTTAAAAAATAAGGTTTAAAAACAAATCGGGTGGTAAATAATATATGTAATATATAGCTCATGTTTGGTAGAAAATAAAATCAATTTTTAGTAGATTTTCACAAAAGTTGATAACATGAGTGCTTGAAAAGTTGTGAATACCATAAAATATGTAATCATGATTAATTATTGATTTTGACTTAAATTAAAATTTAGAAACAATATCAAACACTGTAATAGTATATATATTTAATTAGATTTTAATTCTTAAAATAAGCATTCAGTTAAACATGTCTCTATTCCAAAAAAGACCTCAGTTTAAAAGGTGACAATTGAATAAAGAGAGAATTTACAGAGAATTCCAAGGAACAAATAACTTTAATTCCCACCGTTGAAATATGGTAAAATGAAATCCGTCAAACGATTGAAGCAACAAAATAGAAATTGTCGGCAGTATGTATTAGAAGATAGAAGCTACAGAGAATTCGTCAGAGCAAATAAACTCGATTTTCACTGTCGGAATCTGGTTAATTGAAACTCACAGATGATTGAAGTCAAAAATCGAAAGTTATCGACACCATGTATCAGAAAATCAAATAAAAAGATAATCTACTAGAACTTGCTGGAGAAAATAACTTGATTCTCATCGTCAAAATCTGGTTAATTGAAACTCATCAAATAACTAGGGTCACAAATTGAAAGTTGTCGGACACTTTTTATCATAATTTTTGAAGGCAACATTAATAACTGAGGCCGGGGAAATCAATAGCTTTTGACCAGTTCTTTTGAATTTGTGACTTGTGACCTATGCACCATAACATGTGACTGTGACCTATAAACTATGACATGTGATTTGATCCAATCACATGTGAACAGTTTTCTTGGATTTGTGATATGTGGATATTGATTTGTTACCTAGGCAATATGACATGGGAACTTGAATATGTAACCAATTATCAGTGCAAAAAGATATGTGACATATGATTTGTACAAGTAATTTTGATATGTGACTTGTTTACATTAATTTGTAACATTTACAATATGACATGTGACATGTGGAGTGTGATTCGTGACTTGGAAACATGATCCGTAACCAGTTTATGCTTGATCTATGACCCATGGACATTTATCTGTGATAGCACAATGACCTACGATCCAGTACATGCGATATGTGGCCCATCATCACCACCGCTATCAACACAGCATTAGAGACACGCTCTATGAACATATGACCACGTCCAACATCACCACCACCACCTCAAAAACCACAAAGTTGTCGCAAACCACCACAAACCACTGCAGCGATGATATAAAGTTCGTCGTTGTGTCGCTCAATTCCTCGCTGTGCACGACGAACAGAGCATCGCGGGCTCAAATCGTCGCTGAACAGTAGTCTGAGGGCCACACACAACAACAAATTGAGAGAGTAGAGAGAGAATGGATAGAGAAAAAAAGAAGAAGAAAATGAAAAATGGGTCTAGAGTGGAGTGGGGTGGGGTTATAATATTATTAGTTAAAATAAAAAAATTGAATTGCCATATCTTATTTTTGAATTTGAAAATTAGAAAAGAAGTCCTAGAGTAATTTCCACTAATATGATTGTTATACTGATATTTGCCTAAGAATGTAGATTTGTACTATAATAGGAACGCTAGCTAAGAACATCAAATGCATTATTTTTGTTTCCATCTATGGGAAGAAAGAAATTTAAGTTCAAATGTTCGGTTTAGCTAAAAAATCAAAAATTTAATAATTTTTAACAAAAGTCAATGAAATATAGGAACTAATTTAGTGTGAGGGCAGTGGGGTGATGCTAAATTTGAAATTTCAAGATTTTTTTCAGGATTTTCATAAAAATCCTTGTAATTTTGAATTTTTGCCCAACAATTAGAATTTTGTGAAAGTTGCACCCACAATTATTTTATCCCACCTCCGTCCCTGATGAAATATATAATTGAAAATAAAAATAAAAATTGTGGATCTTACAAAATGTATGGTTGGAAATAAATTTTAGGAAAATGAATTTTAGAAAATGTGGATCAAATATGGGCAAAATATTGAGCACATCCGTTGTAGCTCATAAATTTTGTCTCCGCTTCCTTTTCTAAATTCGCTTATTAGTGAAGTTAACAACTCTTGATAAATACTATTTTATGAAGTTAGTATCTGTTTGGGATTTATTTTTCTCTCCTTATGTTCTACTTTTTAAAGTTAAACATTAATTTTAACTATACATTTCATTGGATCTAGAAGTACTATTCACTTACGAATTATTGATTTCTTCATAAGGAGTTACAGCAAAAAAAAGTGAAACTCAAAATAGGATAAGTTTTGCAATTCAAATTTTGTGATATACTCTTTTAAAATTTAGCCCCTATCCAGTAGGTATTAAAACATAGATTTCAATTTAAGTTAAAGTTAACAATTACTTTTTAACATACATTTTGTGAAATCGCAACTTTTCAATCACACATTTAATCAATTTTGATCTAAATTTGCTAAAAAAGAATCTTAATCCATACCAAAGTAGGTTTAATGAAGTTACTCAAATTGCTATTCTCACATTAGGATGGCTCACTGTCGTTATTTGAAGTTTTATCGTGTAAATTTTATATTAATGCAAGTACCTTTATCATATTCCGAAACAATCTTGCTACAAAGACAGCGTTAATGATAGACTCAATGACAAAAGGAATATGCGTTAATATATGATTGAACAGTTTGAAAAAAAAAAAAATAGACATAACACCCAATCCCATCTTGCCACTATATTTTTCTATAGCTAGAAAAATATTCTGGAGAAATACTAATTTCTTATTAAAACTTCAATGAATATTAGATCAGATGCAGAACATATATATAGACATTATCTACTATAACGTTAATGTCCTAAAAACTCTCCAACCACTTGCTAAAAAATCCTACCTAACTCCTTACTGATACTTCATAATCTGACTAAGCCTACCTTTAAAATAGGAACTAAATTATTTGACTTGGTAACAAGAAGTAGTAAAAGAAAAACTACTCCATGTAAGATGCACTAATTTTTAACACTCCCCCTTTGTGCATGCTTAGGATCAATAACTCCAAGAACAGCTCTGAAACATTCTAACTTAGGCTAAGGCCTTTGTAAATATGTCTGCAACTTGATCTTTTATAGAGATTCTCTTCAGCTTAATTTCTTGATCCAGCACCTTCTCTCGGATGTAGTGATGATGAACTCCAATATGCTTAGCTCACCCGTGGAAAATTGGATTTGATGCAAGTTTGATGGCTCTCTCATTGTAACATTTAATCTCGACAGCATAATTAATTTTGCACAGCATGTCTCCAATCAACATTTTTAACTACATACATTCTTGTGCAACCATGGCTGCTGCCACATATTCAGCTTCAGTGCAAGATAAAGAAACCATAGATTGCTTCTTGCTGCACCAGACTGCTGAGTTAGTGTTGAAACAATAGCTTGAAGTTGAATGTCTATCATTTGCATCTCCTGCCCACTCTGCTTCAGTAAAGCCACTTAACAAGAAATTTCACACCTTTTGCACATAATGCCATGATCAAGGGAGCCCTTTACATATTGTAGATTTCTTCTTGCTGCATCTACGTGATATTTTCTTGGATACTCCATGAACTGTGAAACAACACCAACGGAATAAACAATTTTAAATAACTTAAACTACCAACAAGTTGTTGAAACTTTCTGGCATTCTTTAACAGCTTCCCTTCATCTCTCATCAGCTTGGGATTCGACTCCATTGGAGTGGCTTTTTCTTTTGACTCCCCCATGCCAAAATGTTGCAAGAGCCTCTTTGCATTGCCCTTTTCGAAAAAGATATATGCCCTTGATTAGATTTTTCAACTTCCAGACCAAGAAAGAAACGAACTTCTCCCAAATTCTTCATATCAAATCGAATGGACAGATAGAAACCTCAGTTTCATTATCTCCAGTAATTATTATGTCATGTACATACAATGAGACCAGCAAGTGAATATTTGACTCTAATTTAATGAACAAACTAGAATCTGCATCAGAAACTTTAAACCCACAGAAGATAAAGGATTGAGAAACTTTACTATACCATGCACGAGGTGCTTCTTTAAGACCATATAAAACCTTCTCTGTTGGCAAACATGGTCAGGATATTGCTTAGAAACATAACCTTTATGTTGTTCCATAAATACTTCACGATCCAATTCTCCGTAAAGAAATGCATTCTTTACATCAAGTTGCCACAATTTCCAGTTTTTAAAAGATACGAGACAGAGAGAGAATGGATCTTACAGTTACCATTTTTGTAACCGGACTGAATGTCTCCTCATAATCCAATCCATAGCTTTAAGAAAATCCACGTACAATGAGTAGGGATTTGCATATATCAATAGTCCCATTTGATTTATTATTTAAACAGTAAACCCATTTGCAAGTAATAGGCTCACCATTCTTTAGTTTTGACACCAGTTCCCATGTTTGATTTTTGTTTAAGGCTTCAATTTCTTCTTGCATAGCTATTTTCTATTCTGGACGATCTTTGGCTTCCTTATAACTTGCTGGTTCTGCTTCATCCAATGCTCTTGTGAAGAAGCATTAAGTAATAGTGCAATGATTGAGCTGCACCTCATAATCTTTGAGGTAATTTGGCTATCTTTTCTCCCTTATAGACCTCCATTCAGCTTGTTGTTCACCATCATCTGAATTTGAGGTGTTTGGAGTTGAACATTCATCATTGTTTGCAACCTCCATGTTATTTTTAGGAAACAACTGCAGATTTTCTTGATCTGGTATCAAGAGTAGTTTCTTGAATGGAAATTTCCTAGGGAAAATAATGACCGACACCTCATCGAACACAACATCTCTAGAAGTGATAAACTTCTTTGTTCTGGATTCGATTAGATTTTGGAATATGAACATAACAAATTAAACCAAATACTAGAAAGTAATTTACATTTGGCTTTACATCATATAAAATCTCAAAAGGAGATTTTTTTTTTTACATGGCCATGGAGGTAGATTATTTATCACGTGGCATGCACATTGAACAACTTCAGTCTAAAGATCTCGAGGGAGGTTTTTATCATGTAGCCATGAGAGACTCATAGAGGCGAGATAAGCTAATTTCCTTTCAGATACACCATTCTGCTAAGGGGTATTTGGACATGTCATTTGTCTTAAAATACTATTATTGTCGCAATATTGGAAGAAATCATCTGACATAAATTCGTCCCCATTATCACTTCGCAAGCATTTAACTTTCTTCCCAAATTCTTTTTCTACAACATTTTTGAATTCAGCAAACATTGATAATGCTGCACTCTTCTCTTCCAGGGATTTTACCTAGGCATACCTTAAAAAATCATCTATCAAGACCATGACATAGCGATTTCCACTATAACCTGGTGTTTTCATTGGTTCCGTCTAATCTGCATGAACTAGCTCGAACATAGTAGATCTACGATTTGATGACCTTTTTGAAAGGAAGATGATGTGATTTGCCAAATTGATAGCCTTGACAAATTACATCTTCATGAACATTTTGTGGAGCTGGTATGCCTTCTACCAATTTCTATGAGGAAATTTGCTATAGCAGTTGATAGCCTGGATGACTCAATCAAGCTTGCCAAACTGTTGCACGATCAATTTGGCTTGTCCTCTTCACAATGGCTTTCCCCACTAACATGAAAAATAAAGAACCTTTCTTCTCACCAGTTAGATGTTACGTCCAGTAATATTTTTCTCACATTATTAAGAACTTTTACATCATTTGGACCAAGCATGATATATTTTCCAGAATTAGTAATTTGAGAAATTGAAACTAAATTTCTCTTCAGACCTAGAACATGGAATACATGATTCAGCTTGATAGTCCTTGTATCACAAGTGTCAATCTTCACAATTCCATCTTTTGCTATTGGATATCTGAAGTTATCAGCTGTAAAAATAACTAGTTCTCCATCATGTTGACGTAGTTCTGAAAGTAGTGAATAATTTCCTGCTACATGGTAACAACAACCTGAATCATTGTCCACTCCTCTTTGCAGTCTTCATGGTTGAAAGAGCTTGAGCTGGTATTAATTCAGCAGCAACATCATTCCTTCATTCAACTACTTCTGTAGTGAAGCACTGCTCCGATTTCATTTGTTTCCTTCCATTATCACTTGCAACATTTTCTCTGGAAAGCTTCACTACACAATCTTTCTTGACATGCCCAGTTTTACCACATCTGTAGCACTTGATAGGATTGTTATTTTGTGAGCTGCCATCGGTAGCTTTTCCAGCACTTGACCCTTTTTCATTATACTTGTTTTCTGCTGATATATTTTTCTATGGTGCTTTTCCTTTGAGAAGAGAACACCATCTAGATTAAAATTCTTTGCCATTTGCTTTGCCAAAGCCTCTTGGTTGGAAAGAAAACTTTCTAATTCTTCAACTGAAGGCTGAGTGGTCCATCCCAGAATGGAGGTAACGAAATGAAAATACTCGTTCAATCCTCGAATAAGAGATTGTCTCAATCTTGCATCATTGATTTTCACATTAGCATCTAATTTTGAAATTTCTGCACATACTTTTAACTCGCGAAAAATATTCAGAGATAGACATACCTCCTTGTGTTAACATTTCCAATTCATTCTCCAACAATTCTAACCTTGTTGTATTCTTTTTGGAGAGTTGCCTGTCAAGTGTCTCCCAGACTTCTTTCGGTGAACTGGAATCACGAACTTGTTCAATGAACTCTTTGCCAATTGAAGCCCTCAAAGGAAAGAGAGTTTTACCATACTTGATCTTCCATTTCCTTAGTGGTTCAGCATTTTCTAGAGTATCTGCAGAAATTTTTACCTCAGCACCAGCTACTAGTTCCTACATGTCTTGTCCTTGAAGATAAGCTTCTGTACACATTCTTCAGTACTTGTAGTTTGGGTCTGCAAGCTTCTTGACACCATGATGCGTATTTGAACTATTTTCCCCATTTGCTAACTTCATACTGTATAACAATGCATTCGTTTCATTCTCCTCCAACAAGACAAATAAACTTGATAGACAAAAAGAAAGAAAGAACTGTAAAAGGGCTTCAACGAGGCTCTGATACCATAAAGTAAAAAAAGGAACAGAGAAGAAAGAAACAATGTGTTGTATAGCTAGAAAAATATTCTGGAGAAATACTTTATTGCTTTTTGAAACTTCAATGAATATTACATTAGATGCAGAACATATATACAGACATAATCTACTAACGTTAACCTACTAAAAATTCTCCAACAATTGCTAAAATCCTACCTAACTCCATTATCGATACTGCATAATCTGACTAAGTCTGCCTATAAAATAGGAAATAAATTATTTGACTTGGTAACAAGAAATATTAAAAGAGAAAGTACTCCACGTAATATGACTAATTTTTGACACTCCTCCTTAGTGCATGCTTACGGTCAATAACTCCAAGAGCAGCTCTGAAAAATTCAAACATAGGCTCCCTGGCAACGGCGCCAAAAACTTGTTCGTAAGATTCCGCAAGTGTACGGATTGTGACAAGTAATAAAGTGGATTTATTAAGGCTAAATATTGTCCCACAGAGACTACTATTTCCTATAAATTTTTAAACTAACCTAATTTCAATTTAAATTAAAATGGTAACTAATGGTCAAATCAAATTTTGTTTTCTAATCGAGATTCTAATAAATAAAATAACAAACTATTAAATAAGAAAACAAACTCAAATTAAAACTGTAGATAAGATTATGTGATTCGATAGTTAGGATTTTCCATTTCGCTTAAGTTATTTATCATACATTTAATTTCAATTTATTCAACCATTTTTCATGCTGTCAAATATCGAATTAACCTATTGTATTTAGTGATATCTCTAGACCAACATTAATCCTGTTCATACGCCCGAACGTATTATATCTCTATATAAATTCACACACATATTAACGCATAAATGTATATATGAATTCAACAAAGATCGCATATCTTATAATTATCTCTTGATCTCTTATAATGTCTATGTCAATTATTGTACGACCTAGAATTATATATCACCTCGCAGTCTCAATATTATCCATAAATCAATTAATTATTGCGCAAATAATTAAATCATTAAGCACATAATAATTAATTAACAAGTATCAAAATGACATGAAAATCTTGAAATTAAACATATTGAATAAACCTTAAACTACATCATCAATCCTAAAAATAAAAATATTTAGCTACTTATAACGTTGAAATTAAACACGCAGAAGTGGAAAGATATCATCAAATATTGACGAAACGTGAAAATTTCTAGTGTTTACAGTTTCCTTTTTTTTTTTTTCAATTATTCTCTCTTTCTTTTTCTGTTTCTGCGTTTGACTTTTCCTTTCTTTTTTCTCTCTCTTTTCTTCTTTCTTTTTCTCTTTCTTTTCTTCTTTCTTTTTCTCTCATCTTCCACGTTTTTTCCTCTCTGTTGCGCGTGTTTTCTCCTATCTGCTGCATGTGTGTATCTAATATTTCAGCTTCAATTTGTTGCCACCTTGCTACCACTTATTCAATGCACGAATGTGTGTATATTTAATATATATGCCTTCTTTTTCTTGCTTCCAGTGTGTGATGAATATAATTTCTGCCCTTTGTTTTATTCCAGAAGCTGTTTCGTCTGTGTGTGTATCTAATATATTTATTACAGCCAGCTGCATCCTCTCCTCCTTTTTCTTCCACGTGAATCTACGGGCTTTTGTTCCTTTTTTTTCTCCAATGGCTGTCGTCTCTCCCTCTCTATAACCAACCCTAAATTCTTCTCTTTTAATTCATCCTATAAAAATCCAATTGAGGGCCATTTAATGTATTATTTTCTTCAAAGCAAGTCCTTCACTTTTCAAAGTACGAACGATAATCTCCAACCTTTTCGTCCAAAAATTTAGTCCCCGTACTTTGGATTTTGCCTTTTACCGCTATTTTTGCATTTTTTTTCCTTCAATTCTTCATTAAATATAAAGTTTTACTTACAAAATATAATATAACATAAATTAGGTAGAATCTTATTCAAAAGACAATAAAATATCATAATTTAGAGTCTCGAATAAATATAAAAACTACACTTATCACTCCTCCTTAGTGCATGCTTACGATCAATAACTTCAAGAGCAACTCTGAATAATTCAAACATTGGCTTTCCTAAGGGAAAGGTTTATGTTTGCAACTTGATCATTTATAGAGATTTTCTTCAGCTCAATTTCTTGATCTAGCACCTTCTCTCGGATGTTGTGATGACGAACTCCAATATGCTTCGTTTGCTCGTGGAAAATTGGATTTGATGCAAATTTGATGGCTCTTTCATCAGGGGCGGACCCACGAAAGGCACAGCGGGGGCGGCCGCCCCCACTGAATTTTTTTTTTTTTATTATTATTATTTTTTTTTTCATTTTTTTTCGCTTATTTTCTATCTCGAATGCAGTCAGGATCTGGTAAAACTCATGTTTTGTATGTAATCTTTTTCTCTTTAATCTTGTTACATATTCTTCAATCTCATAGAGTTGGATGGTTAAATTTCCTTCCCACTTGAATACAGCTTGCCAGAAGGGCTTGGAGATGATTTGACAATTGAAGTCCACGANGGTGGCTAATATTGCTGAAAAATTGGTATGTTATGTAAATCTCATTTTAACCACCTGTGATTACAAAAACTGTTGCATGGTCAAAGTAAATATATTTGTGGGTTTGATGCAGAGCGAGAGGCTTCGTTCATGACCTATATAGCATGTACTAGTTGGAAAAATGCAACTAAATCTAAATTATTCAACAACTCCAAAAAAAAAAAAAATCGGGGGCGCTGCCCCCGAATCCCCGTAATCCCCCATCCCTTCAACTTTGAACCCCTCTACTTCAATGGCCTGGCTCCGCCCCTAATCTCGCCCCCACTCAAAATTATCTCTAGGTCCGTCCCTGTCTTTCATTGTAACATTTTATTTGGGTAGCATAATTTATTTTGCACAGCATGTCTCCAATCAACATTTTTAACCACATACATTCTTTTGCTATGGGGTTGCTGCCACATATTCAACTTCAGTGCAAGATAAAGCAACCACATATTGCATCTTGCTGCACCTGGATATTACAGCTGAACCAGTGTTGAAACACTAGCTTGAAGTTGAATGTATACATTTGCATTCCTGCCATTCTTAGTCTGTAAAGCAACTTAACAAGAAATTTGAACCTTTTGTACATAATGCCTTGATCAAGGGAGCCCTTCACATAATGTAGAATTCTTCTTGCTGCATCTACGCGAGAACTTCTTGGATACTGTATGAACTGTGAAACAACACCAACGGAATAAACAATATCGGGTCTTGTGACACTACAACAAAATTGTGATTTTACGACAAGATTTTTCGCTACATACAAAAAGTTGTCGCAATAAATGACTTCATGTGACGTATTTTTAAAGTTTGTCGCGAAAAATAAGAACCGAATAATATAAGGCGACGTAAAAAGTTGTCCTAAAATGAGAAAAGTTGCGACAAATAATAAAGAATGTGCCAAAAATATGAGGGAAGTAAGGCGCCAAAATATTTTTTGTGGGAAACTTATGGCGATGAACTTTCATTTCTTGCAACAAATTGCTTGTGATGCAATAGGGTCTACTTTTTGCGATAAAAAATATTTGTTGCTAAAAATTCTATAGTTGGAGGAAAAATCGCTACAAGAAAAAACAATTTTCTGCAATAGACAAAAAATGTTGCAATAGGTTTTTTACAATGCTCACCCATATATTATGAGAATATTGTCGTAGATTAGATGGATATGGCAACGTGCAATGCACGTTGTAAAAACCCTCAAATGTACATTTTTTTGTAACAAGTATTTATTTTTTCGTCTGGCTAAATTTTAATATGTAATACAATTTTTTTAAAATTTTAATTATTTTTAGAGGAAAATTTTTATAATAAAAGCTTTATAAAATTTCTAGAAAAAAATTTATTTCCAAAAAAATTTCGAGTCTTGTTATATTAAATAACTTAAACTACCAACAAGTTGTTGAAACTTTCTGGTATCCTTTAATAACTTCCCTTCATCTCTCATCAGCTTGAGATTCGACTCCATTGGAGTGGCTTTTTCTTTTGACTCCCCCATGCCAAAATGTCGCAAGAGCTTCTTTGCATTACCCTTTTGGGAAAAAAATATCCATGATCAGATTTTTCAACTTCCAGACGAAGAAAGCAACTAACTTCTCCCAAATTTTTCATATCAAATCGAACAGATAGATCATTTTTCAACATTGAATTCCCAGTTTCATTATCTCCAATAATTATTATGTCATCTACATACAATGAGACTAGCAAGTGCATATTTGATTCTAATTTAATTAACAAACTAGAATTTGCATTAGAAACTTTAAACCCAGAGAAGATAAAGTATTGACACTACACCAAAAACTGCCTTTTGCAACGGGCGAAAAAAGTTTCCATAGGTCTTTTGCAACGGTTGGGCGTATGTTGTGGGCTTCGATGTTGCCGTAGAGGGAAAGGTTTTCACAACGTTCAACGAACGTTGCCATAGGTCTTTTGCAACGGTTGGGCGTATGTTGTGGGCTTCGATGTTGCCGTAGAGGGAAAGGTTTTTGCAACGGTCAATGAACGTTGCCAAAAACCTTTTTGCAACGTTCGTTGAACGTTGTGAACGTTGCGAAAAACCTTTTTTGCAACGTTCGTTGACCGTTGCCAAAAGTTTTTGGCAACAATCAATGAACGTTGCCAAAAACCACTTTTTTTTTTTTTAAATTCCTGTTTCTGTAGCCCTTCCCATCCCCATTTTTTTTTCTATTTTTAACATTGACCAACAAAATTAGGAAGAAACACCATATATTTTATGCACAAGTATTTTAAGACTATGAAATTAAAATTATAACTTCATTATGAAACATTTAATCCGTACACAATTAAAATAGAATACGTACAATTTATTCTCAATACACAATAAAACACTCCAATACAGAAAAGATCACGAAGCTGTCTAAGTTTTGCTTCTTTTCCACTAAAAATCCAATACATCTAAAAAAAAAAA